>JAJKFI010032109.1:17804-44016 GCA_029204185.1 Lerista edwardsae
GAAGAGTCGGACACGACTTAGCGACTGAACAACAACAACAACAAACAGCACCAGCTCTGACAAGGTTGGCTGCCACTCACGACATCTTAGGTCACGATACGTATAGCTTTAACCCCGCTGTTGCTTAGCTTCTACTATTGCACGGGCACGCCAATAAAGGCGGCGGCGACGTGCCTTCCTGTTCCCACCCCGGCATCCAGGGAGGCAAGACGGTGGTCATGTTTATCGGCTCGCTGCACCCCACAACGGAGCCCCTTCAGGCCGATAGGCGTCGCCCCTCCCCCCGTACTTGGGCAGATCCTGGGCAGCCCCGAAGCAGCCGTCTCCCCCACCTGGGCCTGTATGTAGAGGGAGACGCACTCCCGGGAGAGGCGGTGCCGCTCCAGCAGCTGCGTGCACTTCACCAGGTGCTCCTCGCCGGCGGAGCACTCCTGGGTGTCGGTGTGGTTCACCCCCAGCTCGTACTCGACCACGGCCAGCCGCACCGCGCGCAGCCGCTCCGCCTCGTCATCGCCAGCGGCGCCCTCGGCCTCCTCCGAGCCCAGCAGCTGCTTGATGCCTTCCAGCAGCTCCCGCGCGCTGTACTTGGAGCGATACGGCTCCGTCTCCGAGTCCTTCTTGGACTCCACGTACGAAAGATTGACGGCGCTGCGGAACTTCTCGCACAACTCGGCCCAGTCGGCGGGGGTCGCCATCTTCCTCCCTCCGGTGTTGGTCGGCGCGCGCCCACCCGTCCCTCTCTCCCTGTTAGTCCGCATGCGCGGGGCAAGCCGCCCTAGCCTATCAAACACCACCCAACAGCCGCTTCTTCGTTAGTTAAAATCAAGGAGGTTTAAAATGGACACATCAGGAAGCGGAGTGCCAAAGGCAGTTGGGGACGCGACAGCACACAGGCCGTTGCTAACATCAAGGCAACGCTCGGGAAACAATTGCTCTGCGCCACAGAAATCTGTCATGAGCTGTAAAGAAACCCGGATTCATTGAGCAGATCTTTGCCCCGAGGATTCTGGGAACTGTAGTTCTATGATGGAGGTTCACGGAGGTCGCTAAAAACCCTCACCGAACCATCTTCCCAACGTATGCTTATCCTTGTATTGGGTGTAATGCCATCTTCTATGCATTTGATTTTCTCTTGATCAGGGTGACCAGCCATTTCCAGCACCTCCTACATTTCAACCTTCTGTCCTCGGTAAATTACAAAATGTCCTGCATTTCAAGATGAACAAGACATCAGGAGGGACTGCCCACATCACTTGCTAGTGTTTGTCCTTTGTTCCTTCATTATGTTGCATTTAAAGAGACAAGACATCCCAAAAATAAGTTTTTAGCTTTTATTTTGTAACATTTCCATTTTTCTTGAATGTCCTGTATTTTGGATTGTCCTCTGTGGTTGTGATATCTGGTCACCCAGCTCTTGAACCAACATTGCAAGCCAAGCGTGCAATATTTCCATCTGATCCCATACAACAGAGCACTTACAGCTTCTTGATTTCAACTGTAATTTATATAGTCTCTGTATATCAAGTGGTTTTTTTATAGCATCCACATTAGGGTAGCTAAAAAAATACAAATAAATATAGGTACTATTATTTTAAATTTTGCAATTCTCTCTAATGACATTTTATTGTGTCTTCTTGCCTATAAACCCAATTGCCAGCTGTTTCATTTGTGTGAGCAGAGTCCTCCGCATCATGTCATGGCTCAAAGGCTGCAAGGGGCTTCTGATGAGGCTTGTCCTTAGACTCCAGAGGGAGCCTGCAGCCTGGCCAGTGGCAGAACCAGGACTCCCTGCATGGATGGACCCAGTACAACTTCTCCCCATCACAAAGTCTTCTGAGGCCTGCTCAGACCCTTCCAGCAACATGAGTCTGCTTTTAGGGGGACCAGTCACATGGCAGACACTGGCCCAGGTCCCTGTCCTTTCTATTCTCCTCCCAGTTTTCCCTATGTCCCTCATTCCCCATAAAGATCATCAGGGTTTACATCAGGGGTGTCATAAGACTGGCCCATGGAAGGTGTTTATCTGGCTGTCAGGTTCTTCCAGCAGCCTTGAGAACATGATCAAGATTTGTGTATTTTCTTGTCTCTTGCACAGCAAATGAATTGCTAAATGGGGGGGGGGGGGAATGCTTATTTCCAGTCATGACTTGCTTAATATTTCCAGCCCTCAGAAGGCATCATGAATGCTATTCGGCCTGCTGTATGAAATGAGCTTGGCACCTGTGATCTTCTATACAAATGGATCATGCCAATGTAGGGTTTGTTTTTTTATAGCTGCCAAGGCAAAAATATTGAAGTGCCATGTCTCCCAGATGGAAAAATATTTTTCCCAGGTTGTCTTGTTTCAGTGCTTCTCAAATGGGGGGGGGGGGGAGAGGAGAAGCAAGGTCAAACATTAGTCATGTCAGGGCTTAAAAGTGCGGATACATACAGTAGACCAAAGGCAAGGGCAGAGGGTCACAGCCCACCAGGTAAGCTGGGAGGTGGAGTGGATAACTAGCAGCATTACCAAGGATGCCAAACAGGGGTGAATGAGGAAGAGGGTGCCGATGGAATCCCTTCCCCACAGAGGTTCTAGGAGGACATTCACCATTGCCAGCAGCTAGGCAACGCTCCCTTGAAGCCTCAAGGAGGAGCACTAGAATTCTAGGGAATGCCATGACACCCCAAAAGGAGGGTACAAAGATTAGAGTTGGAGCAGCCCAGTTATGAGGGCAGCTGAAGGACTTGCTTCAGACACTGGGGAAGGGAATGGTGTGTACTGCAGGTGGAAGTTCCACAAGTGGAACAGTAAGGCATGCACTGCTGGAGGGGTTGCTACTAGCACATACAGCAGCTTATGACGAGCTTGGGCTGCTCCCCTCTAAATTACAACTTGGTTATGACAAAAATCACTCCATCCCTAATAAAAACTAATGCCTATGTTTTTAAAGCCAAAACAGACATTTATGACTTTAAATTCTTAGACTACACACTATTTTTATGGAAAGTGACTTTTTGTACAAAGGCAAGTATTTGAAGATTAGTAGGCTCTGAAAAAAAAAGATCATTACCGCATAGCTATAATTTTCACTGGGTAAGTCTGGGAAGTCTTATTCCCAGTCTCAGCCTATTTTCTTCACAGAACTGCTGTAAACTTACAAAGACCATTGATTGATGGCAAAAGCAGTGTGTCAATGGACCCTGGTACCAGTGTGGTCCTTGGGGGTTTCCCTGCCCAGAAGCAAACCCCCAGTTGGCCGCCCTTGGCCCGGAAGTAATTGTGGTAATGTCATTGCATTACTGCAATTAGTTCCTAAAAGTGGCGCCTGCCCCTCCAAGCCACGGAGAGCTGCACTGCTTGGAACAGCACGAAGCAGCTTCCTGGAGCTGTTTCGCGTTGCTCAGCGGCGCTTGCCCCGTCCGTGACTCAGAGAGGGTGCTACCACTCTGGGCAATGTGAAGCAGCTCCATACCATTCCAAACAGCATTCTTCCTCTCCATGATTTGGAAGGGGCTGCACCACTCTGGGCGATGCGAAGCAGTACCCTGGACGTACTTCAAGCTGGGCAGGGGAGTGAAGCTGGCGTGGGTGGAGGCATGTATTGCCTCCACACCCCACAAGCCCAGCGCAATTCAGCACCCAGGGTTTTTGCCTCGCCTCCCCCTCCAGGTCCACCACTGCCTCACCTACTCCTGCCAAACACTCTCCCTGCCCACATCTGCAATATTATCAACTCTGAACACTAGTCCATTCCATATGGGTGGTTGCTGACCCCGCAGAATCATTCACTTGCACCTAAACTCTGGGACATAATAATGGTTTGATCTACAGTGCTAATGGGCATAGCAGCAAGAGGTGTTCCTAAGGGGGACAAATGCCTCAGGTGTCAAGCTGGGGGGGGGCAGAAAAATCACTACCAGTCCCCTTCCACTTGGTGCCCTGGGGTTGCATCCTCTTGCCATGTTGCGTGGGCCACCCTGCAACCCACAGCGAAAATGAGGTGGAGAAGGAGAGGGGCTTGGTCCAGGGGGAGGCCCCCCTGCCCACATGGGAGACAGGAGATGCTGGCAAGGGGGGTGCTCACATTTGCTCTGCCATCACCCAGCCCCTCATTCACCTTCGCACTGGGCTGCCTGGGCTAGCACAATCACTGGCTCCCCAGGCAGCAGTAGTGGCAGGAGGATGTCCCAGCACGGCGGTGAATGGATGGCTCCAGGATGTGCGGCTCCTGAAGCAACATGCCTACCAAGCGCTTGCTGCCCCTTTTCAGAGAGGCAAGTGACACTAACAAGGCGCTGGAGGTGTGCCCCTGGGTGTCAACACACACACACACACCCCAGGATCGTCCCTGCATAGCAGCACTTAGATTTAATCCAACACAGTGACACTCAGCACTAGAACAACTAAAGTCCCAATCCAATTTTCCAGCACCGAAGCAGCTGCAATGCAGCCCTGAGTAAGTCCTGTTTCCTTGAGGAGGACTCCGTGACTGCTCCTCTACAGCAGGATGGAGCACACACAAGTTTGGCATGGCTGCATCATTGCTGAAATATTGGATAGGATTGGGCTCTAAATCTTTCCCAACATACTTTGTAGCCGATTAGAATTTTATGAATAAGACAAGTTCAAGCTGATGATAAAAGAACATAAGTGTAATCCACTTTACTTCAGCTAAAACAAGAGATTTAGTCCCATGAACATATAAATGTTAACAAGTTATCAAAAAGCCTGGTCAAAACTTCGTTTTTGGCCCCTGTTTCTGGGTCTGTCATTCCTGCCACCACCCCGTCTCCTGGAGTCTGAGCCACCTCGTCTTCCGTTCCTGAAGTCTGAGCCACCTCGTCTTCCATTCCTGAAGTCTGAGCCACCACTTCGGCCATTGTCACGGGGGGATTCTTCAAGTTCAGGCAATTCTGTTGCCACAGAAAGTTGCCAGCGTCTTGAATCTTGCCATGTTTGCTAATTAAAAAGGAAACACTGAACTTAGGTGCTTCACATGCATTTACATGTTCACAACCAAAATAATAAGTTTTAGGCCTACAGAGAACTTTAAATATCTTGAAATATACGAAAGGCATTTTCTCCATCAAGACAGCGAAATAACTAGGAATATACTGTCTCACACCTTGTGCCTCCCCAGGAAGAGGTATTTTGTGCCTCCCTTAACCTCTTTGTGCGTGTGTGTATATTAACTATTATTTGTTTAAAAGACCTTTCCAGATGTCCAAAAGCATTTTACTTCAACCTCACTTTCTTCATTAATAATGGATCATGAGTATCATTTACCACTTACAGAGTTAATAATGGACACAGCTTCTACATACTGGAAATACAATCCTGATAAAAACTTTGTCCATATATGATAGAGCTGTGCTACAATTAAATGAAATATCTGAAAAGAGGTTACAGCTTAATAAAATGATGTCATATACCTTACATAGTATTACAATCTGTTTTTGACATTGCTTTTGAATCAATCTTCTCAATTAAATTTGATATTCCAATACTGTATTTTTTCACACCAAGAAGTGCACAAAAAATTTCTAAAAATGATTCAGTAATGACCTCACCTGTATTTTACTTAGCTCAGCTGTAGGAATATCAAAGCACACACCCTAAGTACAAGAAAGGTATATGGTTAGTGTTAGTCAGAGAATAAATAAATTTGAAACTATCTCCATAGAGAACAATATATAATTTTATCCACTCACATGTTAAGACAACACTGCACTCAAGCAGTAGCATTAAGTGCCTGTTTTATCACAAAAGTACCCAAATTTGACATCTTTTAAAAGGATCACTGAAGAATAGCAGCCAAAGGAATTAGTCTATATACTTATGAATTCTATGTACTTTAGACAACAAGGCGAATATAATAGCCAGAAAAGGTCATTACTTTGTTTCAGCACTGACTCTTAAGTAACAGAACCTGAGCCAAAGGAAGGAAAAGGATTTTTCATTAATATTAAATACAAGCAAACTTGAAATACGCCAAGATCAGTTCTATTTTACTGCTATGTTGCTTTCTTTCCATTTTATAGTCACTTGCCTACAGAATCAAATAAATAAATCCTTACTTTAAATCTTTTACAAACAGTCTTTTTAATCCTCACATTCACAACTATCCAGAGGACATCATTAATGTTCCTCTTTTGCAGCATAGGAAACCAGGTTTGACTTGTTCATGACCACCCTGAATTAATCCATGCCTAGAACAGGTTCAGTGTTATACATCTACAAAAATTCTTCCCTCATTCTGTAGCAGAGCCACTTGGTTTCCAAACAGACCCACATTACCACAACCAGACAAGAAAAGCAAATCCTACAAACCAGTGTTATTCAAACTGTGGGTCAGGACCCACTTGACGGGTCATGGCATGTCAGGTGGATCGCAGAGAGCTGTCTGAAGCTTCCAATATGACTGCTCCCCTTACTCTTGCTATATTCCTTTTGTGAGTGTTAACAGTTTCAAGAGTGTTTTTTTTTTCAAAAATTTTTTTAGCAGTGCTTTACATAATATTTTGTCCTAATCTTGCTTTTTGTCAGGAATGTTTCATGGCTGTACAACTGCTGCAGTCCAAGAATGCCAATTTGCATTTCTGTTGTGTCAGTTTATTATGTTACAATGACAGCACTTCCTGCTTGATGATGTCACTTCTGGCTATGACAACACTTCCGGGTTAATGACATCACTTCCAGTGGGTCCCGATACAAGTGCCATTCTAAAAAGTGGGTCCCAGTCTAAAAAAAATTGAGGACCACTGCTTTAAACATACAGGCAGCTCAATCGTAACCTGTGCCAGCACAGCCACGCTGCATGGTTTGCACTGTATCCAGTGCCAGTTAGGAGGTGGCTGGAAATCTCCTTGGGATAAGAGGATATATTTTCCCTTACCTCAAGTAATGTCCCAGCCATCTCTATGGGGCTTTTCGGATCCATGCCAGCTATCTAGTTAGTGCAAATCTGGGAAGTTCCATATAGGAGGTCTCCACCAATTCTGCCCCCCAACCTGGGTCCAAATCGCTCCTTGTTCTGCTCTCCCACGCCCAGAACTGCTTCCTCCTCATGCCTTACAATTTACAACACTCTGAGCTGACACAGGAATGGCTGTGCTAGCTCAGGCAGGGAATAGGATTGCACTGTGAATTAGTGATGCCTACATAACATAAAAGATAATATTTCTTACCGTCTTCCCCTTGAGAAAACGCATTCTGGTCACTTTGTTGTCAATATCTTCACCCAGTTGCTCTTTCAGACCTCTCCACGCATAGCCAATAGTGTGCATCTCAACTGAACACTGCAGAGTCATGGTCACATAACCCTTAAAAGAAACCAGAGAAGTGCGTTTACAGTGAACTGACCAACCATGTTACAGGACAACTGTTAATTCTGCCACGTCATTTTGCAATCAATGCATGCAACGATTTTTTTCCTATGCATGCAAGAAGTCTAGTTACTGGATTATACAAGACTTGTTTAGGCCATTTTGATTTTATCCAGGGACTTAGTATTTGCATTGAAGACATGGTAACATTATCCCAATAGACACCCAGCCTAAGACATAGCCCTGTTCTCTATCACGCCTCAGTGCTTTACTATACTATGTGAATGTGAAACACTATTACTACATGCATTAGCAATGGAGACAACCAGCTGTGCAGCAGTCCAGATCCCAGCCTTCAGAAGTGCTGGAGAAGGAGATGGGGAGAAACCATCAAAATGGAAACTTCAAAATGGGGAAGGAGAGTGGAGAAACCAGGAGGTGGCACTACCCAAAGCCTTCTACAGAAACAACTGTGTGCTAAATCACTCATTCCAACAAACAGCCATTGCTGGAGGCGGTGGTACTTCCAAACACTGGTACTCGTAAAAAGTTTGAAAAGCACTGCTGTACAATCATGAAAGACAGGCAGTTATAAGAAACAGGGCCTTCAGCAGCAGCTTCAAGATTAAGGAACTTCCAGTGAACATTTGTCAGGCTTCTTCACTGTGTGTTAGATGACTAGCAAAAACCCTTGTATACCAATTGTTATCTAATTGTTGTAAAAGGTCACCACTGTGTTTTACTCCACTGTTTTTTTAAATGTTATATTATTGTTCTTTTTCAAAAAAGAAACAAACTTTGGTTGTATTCTGATTTTTGTTCTAGTTCATCTATTTGTAAACTGATTTCATCTACCTTTGTAAAGAAAAGCAGCACATACATAATAAGTAACCATAGAAACAAGTATCTGAGTTGCCAGCACAACATAAAAGTCTAAAGCACTTAATCAGAGGAATCGGAAATTGGTTTTACTGTTTTTCAGTACAATTATTGAGTAAATTTACAGCTTTAATAAAATCCAAATTTATTCAATATTCCTTCGTTCCTCAATGGGAGACAGAATGATAATTTCCACATAATTGGGGCTGCTGCAAATACCATTAAGCAGGGCCAAAATCCTGATGAAATGGGAATCCTCATCAGCCTTAATCACAATTAGTTCTACTGTGTTCGAAAAAACCACAGTTTGGCTAGGGGTATGGAGAAAAGAGGAAGCAAATTCAGTCCATGCTGATCATTACTCAAAAGCAAGGCCCAGTGGCCAGATGCAACCCACAGAAGCTCTTTATTTAGTCCTCAGGCTCTCCCAGCACTACCATTAGCTGCTCTCAGCTACTAAGTTGTGCTGAGCTGTCACTGCTAAAACAGCACCCCACACAATAATTGGGCTCTCTCAATTATCAAGAGTTCATATTTTCTCTTCTATTTGCCGCTTATGAGTTCCTAAGTGAGAAAAAAGTGCTTATTTCTGGTCTTGATCTGCTTAATGACATTGCTTCTGGCCCTCAGCAGGATCATAAATGCTATTGAGTCCACTGAATGAAATGAGTTTGACAGGGGCGGTCAAGAGGATCAAATACAAAGTGTGTTGATATACTAATATTCAAATACATGAATGAAAAAAAATGTAATTTAGGGGTGTAGCGATTTTCCTGCATCTTCATACAAGTCACAGCAAATAGCTTAAGGAAGCTAAGATTTTGCTTAAAATGCTCCTAAAGTATGTGAGTGTTATATATTCCACTGTATAAGATTTACCGCATCAGAATTGAGTAAAGAACGCTGTTCAATAGCAGTAGCTCCTGAAATATGAGCCAATGCTGCAGCTAAAGCATCTACAGCTCCTTTTTCCTCTATCAGTCGTTCAGCAGTCTGTCTGAAGTAGTCGATGGCAGAAGGAGGAACAGAATCCAAAAATCTATGTAAAAAAATAAATTATTATGTACCAGACTTCTGATATGCAGTGTATATTTCATTAACATAAATATTCAAATAAGTTTTTAAATCCTAAGAACCCTAAATTGTCCTAAAAATACTTCTGTATCATGTGAAAACTCTGACCACCCTTGTTCAAACATTTACTGTACAGGCAGGCCCCCATATCAGCAGGAGCTCCATTCCAGCCCCCCAATATATAAAAAAACCATGGCTATGGGGGAACACTATATAAATAGTGCCCCTCACATCCCCATTACGAGTACCTTCTATATACAAGGGGTTGACCTTCAGCCTACATTTTATAAGGGGTTTATGAATACATAAAGGAATGCCTAACTTGTAGTAGCGTTTCCAGGCAAGGTGCTTCTTGTTTAACAACTTGCTGAACTGAAGAATTGAACATGCAGGCAACAAGCCTGCGTACTACAGAGAGACTAACAGGAAGCAGGAACTGTCTTGTTTCCTGATAATTGACCTCTAGTACAAAGGTTGACTGCCTGCATGTTTGGATCTTAAGCAAGAATGTTAAACAAGAAGCACCTATGCTGCAAGCGCTACTAGAGTAAACCAAAAGGTACTTGGGCGCTGGGGGGGGGGCAGATAAGTGAAACCACAGGATCTGCGGAAAAGGGGGACCATCTGTACATAAAACATAATTCAGATAAAACAGAATTGTCTTAATTTCAGACAATCATACAGCAGAATGCATTTTTCTAACTAGAACAATCTAATGTAGGGATAGGCAATCTGTGGCCCATGGGCCAGATCCAGCCCATCACCTGAAATCATCCTGCCTGTAGTTTCAATTTTAGATCTCAGAAAATCAAGATATCCAGATGTCCAGTTCATAGCAAACATCCAAATGTATATCCAATGGGAACACATTAAGGATGATCCAGCTAAAGTGAAATATTCTTAAGATCCAATGAACAAAATGGGAAAAGCTAAGCATATGCTGAAATCCACAGAACTTTGTCATACGAAGAGAGTAATATTGCCAATAAATGATTTGTAATTATAATTAACTACTCCCAATTTCAAGACAACTTTAAATATAAGCTATTTCATCATTATCTAGAACTGTTAAGATAAATTTAAAAAATATGTACAAAAAGATGGCCTATAACTATCAGCAATGAACATACCTGATTGCATCTTTACTAGAAGCTTTAATTATGTCCGTTGCTGTAGGAACACCAACACGTTTAAACGTAATTCCCTAAAGTTGAAATAAAGTTAGAAGTCACAATGCTTATTACATTGGGCACAAATGTAGCTAACATTTAAATGAAAGATGTAGCTAAAATATAGCTAAAATTTTAATTGAAGTCTTTTCAATTTGTGAAAAGAACCAGTAAAAATGTCCACAGTTGTTCTCAAAGTACAAAGTCCCTAACGTATCATTTAAATAAAAGGTACCCTCAAAAAGGTATGTTGTGATTTAGATACTCAAAACAGGGATGCCATTAAAAAGCATAATTACCGCTTTTTGTTCCACTTGTCTTAGCTGAAAGTCCTCTTTTCGTTGATAGAAACAAATACATACTCCAGTTCGTCCAGCTCGGCCCGTACGTCCAGAACGATGGATATAAGACTCTACATCCTTCACAAATAAAAATCAATAAAAAATATTTGGATCTCCACTTGTTGAGTGATACATAAAAGCATTTATTCTGCTACAAATAATGTATCCAAAGAAAGTTATAACCAAGCACAACTGAAACCAATGAGTCAAGTTAGTCATGACTAACCAGTCCCACTAATTTCAACAGTCGTCAGTCTAACTTTATCTGGATACAATCCACTGGTAGAGAGATTGCCAAGAATACAAAGAGCACAAAAAGGTGGAGGCCTATGTGGAAGTCAGATTTATGAATTGCCTCAACATGTAATTAGCTATACCACCCATCATACACCCTACACTATAAGGCTGAGAAATCAAGCTCTGTGAGAATATACTGAAAATACAGGGTTTGAAACTGGGCTACAAACAGCCAAATGCTTGTGAAATGTACCGTATTCTGAAGGAGTACAAGGAAGTCTATCTTTAATTCCAGTACATCTATAATAAAACCCTGCTTGATCCTCAGAAATCACAGGGCTCTTATGATCCGATTGCCAGTAGGGGGTTTGATTTCTAGGGCTAAAAGGAAACAGGCAAATCCATATAAGGATCCCAGACAAATAGGATGTTCAATAGGGAGTACAAACACAAGAGTACAAACAAGAGAGAACTGTTTCTTAGTTTATTGCTTCAGGTAAGTAATTTGCTACTAAGAAAATTACCCCCAGTATTAACATTTGTTCTCCCCTCTTCCCCCCTCCCCTAAAAACCCCCCACTGTAATTACCTTTGGTGGTGAACTTTGTATTACCAGATCAACTTCCGGAATATCTAACCCCCTGGCAGCTACATTGGTTGCAACTAGAACTCCAAATGTGCCATTTCTAAACCCTTTCAGTGTGACTTCTCTTTGCTTCTGTGGAATGTCACCATGTAAAGACTGCGCATCCTAAATACACAAAACAGGGTTAATGAAACAAAAGTACAGATAGCACAATCCAACTGATAGTCACAACTTCCCTTTCCCTCCAAAGGCAATAAAAATAAGCACTCGTCCATTTTTAGTTTTAGAGTTCCAAGAGTCCCAACACTATATTTTACACCATTCCCTATTTTTATACGTTTATGTCCACAGATATATTCTACAGATGCTGATATTTGCATGCATGAAATCCCAGATATATCTATGATGCATCTATCTCAGGGGACACTCACAACTTCCAGGGTACCTGCTAACAACATTCCATGGGACCTGTAACTTCATCAAAACATTGGAGTATATTCTCTGGATGGCACTTACTTTTCCAGAGACTAAAAGTACAAGAACTTAATTGGTATCGATCATGAAGATGTCTACTTCACCTTTGACATTTAAAATCAGTTTGAAAGTCAGGGAGAGGAGAGAATCTGATTCACAAATACAAGTAAAGGGCAGTGAAACATCATGGGGTTGCAATTAAGATTATATGCCTCCTCTAAAGCATAAAATTGCTTCATGAAATTGTAAAAATTTACAGAAAATTTTGAACATAATTCATTTTTGTGTTAAAAAGGGAGTTAAAGAAGTCAGTCCTTATGAGGATCAATTAAGTCTGCTTCCCATTAATTTAAAAACATTTCAAGTATGTTGTATAACAAGACTGTTATACAGAGTCAAATATTTTGTTCAATTTTGAACTGTCCCCAACTCACTCCACATCCACTCAAATTCGTTTCAGACACAGAGGATCATTGTACCTGTTTTATTGAGGCATTCAAAGCCAGTTCAGTTGCGTCCTTTTTTGTCTCACAAAAGATTATGGTCCGCCCATGACTACCACTGTAGACTTGAATAACATCTCCAATTACTGCTGCTCTTTGGGACCAATGACACTCAATAGCCAAATGCTGTCAAGAAATAAAGTTAATTCTAGTTAGCAGTAGAAGAATAGAAAACTAACTGCTGGCAACATGTTCAATTAAACACTGCATATAATGATCACACAAAGTTAACTTTGTTTTACTAAGAAGGACAGCTTACTTCTACAGTCATAGCCGTTTTTTTGGTCTTCTTTCCAATAAGGTCAACTTGCTCATATTTGGATTTCATGTACTTCTTTGCTACATCATAAACCCAATGTGGACAAGTTGCAGAAAACAGAAGTGTCTGGGGATTGTCTTCAGAATCTAAAAAATAGATACTTGTGTCATACAAAGCTAAAGCAATTTAAATAATCTCCACTATCAGTGAAAAAGGAAGGAGATTTCCAAATCATAATAGTGATGAAATAAAATAAGCAGCAACAAAAGAACACAAAGAAAGCCAGAAAAAAGGTTCATACACTTATACCTGCTATCAATTTTCATATGCTACTTTTGGACAAAAATAGGTATGAAAGAGGTAATGAGAATTTATGGATTACATAGGCGTTTGCTATATGCTAACCAATATTGTATACTTTTGAGTACAGGTATGCATTGCTTAATGACAGGGATAGATTATGAGAAATGCATCAATTGGTAGTTTCACTGCTGTGTAAACATTAGTACACAGCGCCATTTATTGGCACAATCTGGCGTAGCCAATTGTTCCATGCAACAAATCTGCACAGACCTCCATTATAAGCTTATGAAACCACAGTCGTACATGCAGTTTGCCAGAATGTCGTTATGCAGTACATATCTGTATCTCCATCCCAGTTTCTAAAAATGTAAACTTCAATTGAAAGTACATTTCTCTTGGGAAAATTTACCTAAAACAAGCATTTTCAAAATGTAATTCTACTTCAGAAGCAATATGCAAGACTAGATTTTCCTTCTTTAAAGTCAATTTCTACACATGTATTTAAACCGAGTCTTAAGGGTAGCCCTTATGAGCTCAAGCTGAAATTTGCAAGAAAAGTCCAATGCCAAAAAAGGGTCAACTAGTTCTTAAGTTCAACACTCCACCACAAGAACCAATCACTTAGAGCCTGAAACTGGGCTCATTAATTGCCTGCATGTTCGTGGTACTTGGAAAGCCAGGAGTGCTAGCACTGGGCCAGCACCAGTCAGGGCTGAGCCTAAGTACCATGAAGACTGCAAGCTGGTGCTCCTGCTACACTGGCCAGCAGTGAGTATTCTTGGGATGGGGGGGGGAGGTGGAACACAGCAGAGGGAGGGCAGACCACGGGGATCCACTCAAACACAGGCTCAGAGCCAATAAAAATTGGTGCCAAAGTGGTGTTGCACAGGGCCTAGGAGCATTTGCTCCCTTACCCTGAAGAGACTCTGGCAGTAGCCTTGGTGGCCACAGGATACAGCGATCGCCATTTTGGCACCGCTGTTCCTCTGGGTGCCGTTCAGGTTTGGGATGTTATATAATTCATCCACAGGATTTGCATGTTAAGATACAAAACAAGGTGCAATGCAGTTGTCTGCAAACCAATGGCTTCAAACACAAGAAATCTTTGATGACAGCTCCACAGATGTAGCCATTACCTTTCTTATAAGCATGAACTAAAATTTCTTCTACTTGTTCAGCAAAGCCCATGTCCAACATCTGGTCAACTTCATCCAGGACAACATGCTTTAGGTTGGAAAGGTCCAACTTGTTATTTTGAAGATGATCTTTAATTCGCCCTGGAGTCCCAACGAGGATGTCAATGCCATTTCGAATTAGATCAACTGAAATAAAAGTCAATGTTTACATATAAAACTGCTTGATTATGTGCATTAAGGATCGTAACAAAATGCTACACAAAGTTGAAGCACTACTGCTAAATTTGAATGGCATATCTTAACATTCTGCCTCTAATGAGGCAAGGTCATATTGAGAGTAAATACTTTCCAAAATTCTCAGAGAATGCTTTGGTAAAAGACCAAACCCTTACACCATTCTCCAAAATGTAAACTTCAATTCTCATTGTTTTAAAAACTCTGCTTTAGAACAGTGTCTCTCAAACTGTGGTCAGACTCAGGACCCACTTGGTGGGTCACAACCTGATGTCAGGTGGGCCACTGAAAGCTGGGAGCAGCCACCTTGGAAGCTGCAGACCTTCCTTTTGCTAAATTTTCTTTTATGACTGTAAACAGTTTGAATTTTCAAGTGAGGGGTGGTGGTTGTTTTTTAATTACTTTTAGTTCATTGCTTTCACATAACATTTAGTTCTAATCTTGCTTTCTGTCAGGGATGTTTCATGGTTGCCACAGTCCAAGAATGCCAGTTCGCATTCCAGGAATGTCATTTTAATGTTACAATGAAGGCAATTCCTGCTTGATGGCACTTCCGGTCATGACATAACTTCCAGGTTAATGACATCACTTTTGGTGGGTCCTGACACGAGTGCCATTCTAAAAACTGGGTCCCAGTCTGAAAGGTTTGAGAATCACTGCTTTAGAAAGATATGCATCATTTAAGGCTATAACCCTATGCACATTCACATGAGGGAAAGTCCCAGTGAACATCCTGGGACTTAGTTCCAGGCAACCATGCCTAGGACTAGGTTTTAGTTTTCCCTTTGGGACTTGAAACCATAGCTGAAGAACTTCAGACTAGAATTCCCGCTAGACCCCCTTTCAAATTGCACCACACTTCTGAGTACAAGATATATTCAACACAGAAGAGTGAAATACTGTAACAAGCACAATGAAATAGGACTGCTAAAATACATTATGTTTTTAAACAAGGCTACAAAGTGAATGCCTCTGCAGCACCCACTAACCATACTAAATAAATGCCAAAAATGCACAGTAATCTACCTCTGTCCTTCACCTACTCCAAAGTAATGTTTTTTTTCCTTTGTCTCCCCCCCTCCCAAAAAAAGCTCTAAAGAATTACAGCAAGAGGAGTCAACTTTATTTCTTAAATGCAACAATATCGAAAAGCAGCTTTAGGTCATATCTTACTCTGTCCATTATATGCTGTTCCTCCATAGAAGCAAGCCACAGTGAGTTTCTTTGTGATGTCTTTAAAGTCTCTGGCTACTTGCATAGCCAGTTCTCTGGTTGGAGCAAGAACTAGCACCTAAACAAAATAAATTTGTCAGAAATGCACCACCACAGGCTAAACACTCTCAGGCTTCATGATTGGTTTGTAAATTTGCATAACCAATGCATAATTTATACACTGCTACCATACAAAAAAGGGACGCTGCTGCTGGGCTTTCCAACTGGAAGGTTGGGAGTTCAAGACTGCGCGACGGAGTGAGCTACCGTTGCTTGTCCCAGCTCCTGCCAACCTAGCAGTTCGAAAGCACCTAAATGCAAGTAGATAAACAGGGACCACTTCAGTGGGAAGGTAACGGCGTTCCCTGCGCTATGGCGTAGAGTTATGCCGGCCACATGACCACAGAAGCTTGTCCTCAGACAAAACACCAGCTCTACAGGCTTTGAAACGGAGATGAGCACTGCCCCCTACAGTCGGTCACGACTAGACCATTCGGTCGTGGGGAAACCTTTACCTTTTTTACCATACAAAAACAAAAACTCAATCCAGTTACAGAGTGCATTCAAAGGAAATCTACCAATAGAAAAGGAACAAAGAAAAATAGTCTTGAAGTATCAGCTTAATGAAGCAAGAAGAGAAACATCTATTTTAAAAAACTTTCATCTTCTATTTCTGGTTAAAGAAATTAGCTTAAGAGCATAATAGCTCCTCTCAAACGACAGTGAGCCTTCCTTATTCATGGGCTTGGTTTCCACAGACTTGAATACCTGTGGATGCCAAACCCATGGCTAGAGGGCCTCAGAGGACCTCCCCAATGCCACTGGAGGTGGAGAAAGCCACACACAGTCCCAGGTAAGCAACTGCAGTGCTGCTCAGCTCCCCCACCCACCCCTACATAATTCAGTAACCGTAGGAGTGCCCTGGAATTGATCCCCTGGGGATATTGAGGGCCCACTGAACTTCCAATCACTTAGTTCTATCCCTTTCGTCCATAAATTGCTTATCAACCTACCTACAATTGGAAAACTACATTAAATCTATTTGCCCACATATGTTTAACTGTTGTTATTTTATTTTTCCTAATAAAATAGGAATTTCAAGTCTTCCTAACCCATCCATATAAGCAAGTCCTTCAAAAATACATTTCCAAATTTTTGCCCTTTATTCCAAGCATCATTCATGAATTACCCACTAGGTGTCTAGATTGTTCTCCTGACACAGTTCACATTTAGAAAAAGGTTTGTGAACTACAAATTATATCCTTACCCTGTAATCATTAAAGAGCTCACCCTCCAAACTTTTTCAGACCACATTTCACTTCCACCATATACCAAAAAGTAGAAAGCCTTTACTTACGGCTTGACACCTCCAAGTGTTCCTGTTATATTAACCAATGTATTTTTGTAATCCGTTTTGTTTTGTTTTACAGAGTCTCAACACTGTAATATTTAAAGGCACCCCCATATCAATTCCTGCTGCTAGAAAGATTTGTTCAACTTTCCCACCAGAGGCAGAACAAGCACAATATTTCAAACCACACTTACAACCAGTTATGCAGCCCCAAAGAGAAGAAAAATTCCTTCTAAATAGCAGCAATGTAGTGAGAATAGGTGTATAGTAGTCTGAAGCCATTTATTACAGTACCATCTGGGTGATAATTTATCAGAGCCTTTTAGAAAAAATACACCACCCCCTTCTAAAAATGAGCTTCATGGTCCTTTGGTTGGCTTAGCTACCTTTGGAGTGCGGCCTCTCTTTCTTTCTTGGGGATCTCGCTGAAGTTTTTCAATTAAAGGAATGGCAAAAGAGAATGTTTTCCCAGTTCCAGTGCGAGCTTGGGCTATCACATCTTTGCCGTCATTTATAAACTTGAAAGTCTTTACTTGTACTGGAAACAAGTAGGTAACTCCACGAGCTATATGAGAACAAGGTTTGATGAAAGAAATCAATTCAGCGTAATTAACAGCTGACAGTCACTCATATTCTTGAATAAGCAATACATTCACAACATTAGAAACATTAAATACTTGTAGTCATATATAAGTGAAAATAAATGCAAATCATCTAACGTTTCCACCAATTGCATGTTTCATTGTATAGTTATTGTACAACGCTATGAGCACTGAAAAAGCAGTAAATAAATACATGCTTATGAATATACAGGAGTCCCCTCATATCTGTGGAGGATACATTCCAAGACCTCCTTTGCCTTCAAATACAATGGGGTAACCTCTTGTTTCCTGACTTGTTGCTTCCAAATAGAAGATACCCCCAATACTTGAATATTTGTGTTGCTCTTTTCTGTATCCTTTTCAGCACTGTTGTCATTTTTTTGTTCAACAACTTGAACTTTATATAGTAATCTAAATATGCCAAAAAATTGATTCACATAACACTATAGCTGCCACTTTGTCTTCATTTTCTAGTAGTTCTCAATACTAAATTCCTTTTTCACTGCCAAAGTGTAGTTACAGTGTTTGTTTTGGTTTTCCACTATGGTTCTGAAATCTCTTTTCCCAGGTAGTCATACATAAATACTCATCAGCACCATTTATAAAATTTGAATAATTTTTGACCCAGTGTACATCATGATGCATTTACATTATTAAACCCAATAATGTTGCCTGCTCTGCCATTAACATAGGATTGCAATCCTATATATTCTTACTTGAGAGTAAGTACCACTAAATTCAATGGAGCTTACTCCTGAGTAGGCATGCATAGAAGCAAGCTGTAGCACTGTAATCCTAGGCATGTTTACTCAGAAATAAGCTCCACTGAGTTCAAAGCGACTTACTCCCACGTAAGTGTGCATAGAATTGCAGGAGATCTAGGTAAGGAGATCTAGGTAAGGGGAAGGGGGAGCATTTTGCTCCAGATTTTAAACAAAGAATTACCTTTGAGAAGGTCAACAGTTGCTTTAGAGATATCAAAGTTGGAAAAGTCTCCTTCCTTTTGTTCTGCTGTCAATTCCTGTAAGATGAAAATAGAGACTACTTATAAACATAAATCTTAACAATATTTCAAAACTCACTAAAGTACAAATAGAAAGAAAAAGCATTTATGAAAAACTCAATTCAATATACCCACAGTAATCTTATATATAAGGATCCTATAATGCTGTTACATAAAACAAACAAGAGGAATGTAAGAAAATCAGGGTAGCATCCAGAGCAATGGTTCTTAACCAGGGTTCGATCGAACCCCAGGGGTTAGGTGAGTCAGTCTCAGGGGTTCGGCCGAGGTGTGTGCGTGTGTGTCCATTCCGTTCGCTGGCCTTGATATCTGTGCTGCAGGGAACTTGGTGAACTCAGTAGTTGTTGGAATATTAAAGTAAGGCCTGGGAATTTGCAGGCCTGAATGGTGAGGCTTATCACTGAGGCCTAGCAGACCAGCAGAGGGTGCAGGGTAGTTCTGCCCAGTAACAAGACCATGTGATCTCTGATGGAATGTTGCAAGTTATTTAGCCAATCCCAGGAACACTGGTTGCTTGTCTGTTCAGCTCAGTGAGTGCATGTGTGTTCAGTCCTGTCCTGATCAGAGAGCTGTTCTGTTCTACTTTCTGTTTCTCTCTTTGCGAGCAATCCTTTTTGAGGATGGTAGACATAAAAACGAAGAAAAGGAACATTTGTTGCTAAAATGATATGAGAGTGGCACTTGCCAAGGTGAAGCCGCGCATTTCTGAACTTGTCTCTAAAAGGCAACAGCAAAAGTCATATTGATTTGCAGTAAATATTCATTGAGTTATGTTTTTGTGTGACATTCATGTTTTGTTGGTTTTGTTCTTTGAACTCAGTGATTTTATGTGCAACTGATGCATGGTTCATTTTGTGCACTAATAAAATATAAGCTGCTCAGAACAATAAAGGGAACACTTACACAACACATCCGAGATCTGAGTGAACAAAATATTCCTATTAAATACTTTGTTCCTGACATAGTTGAACGTGCTGACAACAAAATCACATAACAATCATCAATGGAAATCACGTTTATTAACCCATGGAGGTCTGGGCTTGGTGTCATACTCAAAATTGAAGTGGAAAAACACACTACAGGCTGATCCAACTTCGATGTAATCTCCATAAAGCAAGTCAAAACGAGGCTCAGTAGTGTGTGTGGCCTCCACGTGCCTGTGTGACCTCCCTACAACGCCTGGGCATGCTCCTGATGAAGTGGCGGATAGTCTCCTGAGGGATCGCCTCCCAGACCTGGACTAAAGCATCCGCCAACTCCTGGACAGTCTGTGGTGCAACGTGGCGCTGGTGGATGGAGCGAGACATGATGTCCCAGCTGTGCTCAATTGGATTCAGGTCTGGGGAACGGGCGGGCCAGTCCATAGCATCAATGCCTTCATCTTGCAGGAACTGCTGACACACTCCAGCCACATGAGGTCCAGCATTGTCTTGCATTAGGAGGAACCCAGGGCCAACCGCACCAGCATATGGTCTCACAAGGGGTCTGAGGATCTCATCTTGGTACCTAATGGCAGTCAGGCTACCTCTGGCGAGCACATGGAGGGCTGTGCGGCCACCCAAAGAAATGCCACCCCACCCCATTACTGACCCACTGTCAAACCGGTCATGCTGGAGGATGTGGCAGGCAGCAGAACATTCTCCCTGGCGTCTCCAGACTCTGTCACGTCTGTCACATGTGCTCAGTGTGAACCTGCTTTCATCTGTGAAGAGCACAGGGCGCCAGTGGCGAGGTTGCCAATCTTGGTGTTCTCTGGCAAATGCCAAACGTCCTGCACGGTGTCGGGCTGTCAGCACAAACCCCACCTGTGGACGTCGGGCCCTCATACCACCCTCATGGAGTCTGTTTCTGACCGTTTGAGCAGACACATGCACATTTGTGGCCTGCTGGAGGTCATTTTACAGGGCTCTGGCAGTGCTCCTCCTGTTCCCCCTGGCACGAAGGCGGAGGTAGCGGTCCTGATGCTGGGTTGTTGCCCTCCTACGGCCTCCTCCACGTCTCCTGGTGTACTGGCCTGTCTCCTGGTAGCACCTCCATGCTCTGGACACCACACTGACAGACACAGCAAACCTTCTTGCCACAGCTCGCATTGATGTGCCATCCTGGATGAGCTGCACTACCTGAGCCACTTGTGTGGGTTGCAGACTCCGCCTCATGCTGCCACTAGAGTGACAGCACCGCCAGCATTCAAAGGTCACCCAAACATCAGCCAGAACACATAGGGACTGCCAAGTGGTCTGTGGTCACCACCTGCAGAACCACTCCTTTATTGGTGGTGTCTTGTTACTTGCCTATGATTTCCACCTGTTGTCTACTCCATTTGTGCAACAGCATATGAACTTGATTGTCAATCGGTGTGGCTTCCTAGGTGGACAGTTTGATTTCACAGAAGTGTGATTGACTTGGAGTGACATTGTGTTGTTTAAGTGTTCCCTTTATTGTTTTGAGCAGTGTATATCTTTATGTTTTGAATTTGAAAAAACACACATTTTATTTTTCCAACTATGAAGGATTCGGTGAATGCACGTATGAAACTTGCGGGGTTCAGTACCTCCAAAAAGGTTAAGAACCACTGATCCAGAGTATCCCCTCCTTGCAGGAAGAATGGGAAACTGCGGGTATCACCCAGAAAGAGTAATTGCTATACAAACACAATTGTAACAATACTGTATATAAAATATACTAGTGACAAAATGCATCAACAAGTTAAAAAATAAGGAAATACAACCTTACCCGAGTATAGACTCAGGCCACAATCCTAACCTGGAGTTAGGTTGGCATCAGGGCCACTGTAAAGCGCTTTTGGACCACTCTCAGAGTCAGGAAGGATGGCGCATGTCTGTATGCTGGCCACTCTGACTCTGAGACCAGTCCAAACATACTTTACTGTGTCCCTTGTGCTGGTCAAACTTTGCTGGCCTAATTCCAGGTTAGGATTGCGCCCTAAAAAACCCAACAATTACGCTCAGAGATTAAAAAATGTTTAGCTCCACAGATATGAGCAAATATGTAAACTATACAATCAAACTAGAAATTAACAGAAAATACAAGCAAAATTGTAATAACAAAGGTGTTTTGTCACAATACTTGTCCCAACATTATGATCCATAATAAAACAGCTCTCTTATCCCAAGTTCCCATATTCATTTAAATTCAGAAAATGAGGTGCTTAGCCTGATTCTGTGCCGCTTTATTTATACACCAGAGTTCAGTGGGGCTTAATCTTCACAGTGCATGCCAAGAATTGCACTTGGGAATCCCAAGGTTAACATGTCCTAGTGTTGCACATTGAGTATGTCCAATACACATTGAATGTTTTTAAACAGTACTGAAGAAATGCACCAGATACAATTGAACCCTGGAATGGGGGGATCTGTTCTGAGACCAAATCCAGCAGAAAAGCAAATTTGCAGGTCGGATCCAATAGGACATCCAGATGCAACCAGAGGGTCCAGAGAGACCATGCAAGAGACCTTTGCAGGCTGCAAGCTTCAAAAAGGCCCCTGGAGGTGTTGGAAATGCACTTTTGGTTTTTACAAAAATACGTGTTCTCCCTGATGCAACTAGAGAACACCTCCAGTTGTTTCCAGGAGATCAGGTGAGGCCCACCACCATGGATTCAGAAGCCATGGTGAGTCAAATCTGTGGGTTTGAACCCTGTGAATAAAGAGGACCAACCTGCATAGTGTATTCTGAAGATTACACTTTGCTTTGGCTCATAAATTAAGGGATCGATCCTATCCAACTTTCCAGCATTGATGCAGCAGTGCCAATGAGGCATGTTCTCCGTTCTGATGTGGGAAGTCACAAAAGTGTCCTCAATGTAAGGGAATGTTTGTTCAGCTACCTCAGGGCTGTGTTGTGAGTGCATTGGCACTGGAACATCAGATATAATTGGCCTCTAATTCATTTATCTATGCCTAATCATAGTACTAAAATGCAACATGAAAACTAGGAATCAGAGTCTTCTGCTGTCCACAAGAGAATTAATCAAATAAGTACATAAAACAAAAAGCACAATCTCACCGGATCCTGGTCACTGTCGCACTCTGTACTTGATTCTTCACCAGAATTATTCTGATCTTTTGAGTGTACAATCCCATTTTTCACAGATGTTTTCTTATTTTCCATTATTATGTTTACTATATCGTCAACCACTTCTTTCTTCTTTTTAATTTTCTTTGGTTTAGGAGGCTCCAATTCTGCATCAGATAGTTCATTTTCCTCTGACTGAACTTTCTGCTTTTTCAGTTTGTCCTTTTTAGACTTATCTTTTTTATCCTTCTGGAGGGTGAAGTCATGAACAGGAAAAAACTCAGATTAAAATTCATACATTTAAGATATTTAAGCCCCTCCCCCAAGAAACAGTCTTTCGCCCTCTATAACTTCTCTCTGTTTAATCACAACATTACCTTGCAGTCCAATGGAAGTTGACTAGGGACTTCTAACTTGACTACAGACTTCAATCCTAATCTGGAGTTAGGCCTTTGTGCCAACCCAGGAGTGTCACAAAACCACAATAAAGTGTGTTTGGACCACTCTCGAAGTCAGAGAGTATGGCACACGTCCATGTGCTGGCCTCCTTCTCAGAGTGGTGCAAATGTGCTTTTCAGACCAGGACAAGGAACTTCTGCCACCCTAACTCCAGGTTAGGATTGCCCCCTGGAACAGAAGTCATTGCCATGGCAGAAATATTGCATTAGTTCCTTGCACAAATATAATGAGGAATGCTTGCTTTTTTCACTATTCCCCATACTGGTGTCTGTTAGCCTGTACCATTTTTAATGCCTGTACAAGTCCTCAACACAGAGTAGAGAATAGAACACAACCAGTATCTGCACTATACATGGGAATGATCACAAGATTTTCTATTGTTCACTGTACAGAAAGTTTTTTTTAAACATGTCTTGCGCAAAAATATGTGGATTTTGGATGTCCGGATAATTGGTAATCTACCTGTAATACAAGTAACGAATATGATGGTGATTAGGCTTTCAGCTTCCTGAATTTTACAAAGTCTTATGCAGAATCTGCAGGCCCCGCTTTTATATTTGATATTGATAACAGTATAATAAACTGTTATAGTAGATCCATGCCTAATGCGCATCATTTACTGATTTCTATGATAAACTGTTGTCTGGATTCTAAAGCCCTAATACTGTACATTCCAAAAAAAAAAAAAATACACACAGTGGTAAGCCTGGCTTTCTCCCAAAGACATTTACAACGCGATCCTATGCACTTACTCCAAATTTAAATGCCACCGAGATCAATCGGATTAACTCCCTACCAAGCGTATATCAGATCAAAGCTGCGTTCCAGATCCGAGGCGATATTCTAACTTGGGAACTCCCTGCTTACTTTTAGCCGCTTGTACAGCACCATTTTTCAAAGCTTGTATACTCAGGCGCCAGCCCTGGCACTTTTTATACCATCAACCAGCCAGGCCTCTTCGCCCTTAAGAGACCGCGTGGCAACGGGTCTCAGCTACTTGAGGCTTGACTTGACCGAGATGTCGGCTCCAAAGACGGTGCTAAGAACCACTGTAGGCCAAAGCAACGATGGCCTCAACCTAGTAACCCGCGTGGAGGACGCCGCTGGCGACTGTAGGCCAAAGCAACGACGGCAGCCTCGTAATCCGCGTGGAGGAGGACGCCGGGTTCCTTTTCCTGTTGCTGTCCCGGCCTTTGGCTCCTCCCCGCTTGCCTGCTTGCCGGGCTGACGTCGCCACCCGCTGCTTCCAGGCGCACCGCCACGAGGCCCAGGAGGCCTCGCCGACCCTCTCCCCCCTCACCTTGCGCTTTCTGCCGCCGCTGCTCTCCAGCGCGCTCTCGGGCTGCATGGGGCTCTCCGGCTCGAACTCGTCCTCGCTCTGGCAGGCGGGTCGGGGGGGCTGTGGGCATTTCCTGGGACTCTTCGCCGCTGCGCTGGTGGGAAAAGCGGCTGCTTCGGACCGAGGCCGACGTGAAAGGAAAGAGCCCCGCCCCAGCGGTGCTAGGGAGGAGGCGGGGCGGCGCCTGGCCGGGGGAGGCGGAGGGGCGAGCCAAGCTTCGCCAGCAGGGGGAGCGGAGGAACGGGGACGGCGCGGGCGCGGAGGAGAAAGCCTGAAAGACCCGAGTCGGGAGCCTCGCCCGGGACCGGAGACCCGAAAGCTGCAGAACCGGCAAGAGAATCCGCTGCGTCAGGCACCCGCACGACATCCCATTCCCCCCTCACGCGGCGCCGGTCTAAGGCGCGTGCCTGCTGCTCCGCCCACCGCCAAGTGCTTGCTGTGACGCGTCTCCCCACCCCATTTGCCGTCACGGCTCCCTCCCAAGCAGGGAGCCAGCCAGCGCGAGAGGAGGCTGGTTTCACGTTAGTCTTCTCAGGCTACAATCTATCTACGCTTACCTGGGACTAGTAAGCCCCATTGACTATAATGGGACTTACTTCTGAGTAGACATGCTCAGGATTGGGCTCTGAGAGGTCGTCCTCTTTGCCCTCTGGGAACCGGGACCTTACATAACGGACACGATTGCTACCAGTACAACGGTGTTGTATACAGCCAGCACCTAGAGAGCGGAAGGAATGACGTACACGCGTCCACATAAAGTCTACAGAATAGTAGTCTGCTGATATTGGCGTAGTAGTTCCTCCGCTCATACCTAGCGGAAGCCTAAATTTGTGGACGGAGTTGGGCAGAACGTTTCAATCTATTCTGCTTTCAAGCCTCAAAGCAAAAACAAAAAAACAAAAAAAACCCTCATCTATATATATAAAGAAGAGCGTATGTATGTGTGTGTGTGTGTAGTGTATGTTTGTTCCACATAGGCTCCGCAACGCCTGGACCGATTCGCGCCAAACTCGGCACGCGGGTGCCTTGGCCCCCCCGAAACCATCGCTGCGCGGTTTTGGAACGGATCGCGCCCCCACGGGCACGGGTACAAGCGAATTTGTGGTTCTCTATGGACGGCTATGGGCTGAACCCCAGCATTCCGAGGCTCTGATGATGACATGATGAGATGCAAATGACATGCGGAATCTTCAGGCAGCAACTGAACTCTTGACAGTTGAAGACAAACAGCAGCCAATCGGATACAAGGCCAGGGAAATGTGTTCTGTGGACATTTGGGCGGTCCCTGCTTGGCAGTGGACAGTTGGCACAAGGTGCTGTGGCTGTTGCTCTCTCTGAAAGTTTACTTTCACTGTGTAATGTAAGGGAATTGGGCAGGTGCAACCAAAGGCTACAAAGATGAAACAACAGTGTACACAGGAAACACCTGAGGGAAAAAAAAAACACGACTTGCAACGCTACGTCACAGAGCTGCTACATCTAGAGCAACAGAAACAGTACAGCAGCGTGACAAAAGTACACGATACGAGAGACAGAGCTGCTACATCTAGAGCAACACAAACAGTACAGCAGCGTCACAAACAACTACAGGATGTGAAACAGAGGTCTACTACATCTAGAGCAACAGAAACAGTACAGCAGCAGGGATGGGACATATAAACACCCGGGCACACATGTGAGTGGGGGGG
>JAJKFI010032110.1:0-17402 GCA_029204185.1 Lerista edwardsae
ATAATTAACTTACAGTTTTAGCATCCTGCTGCTACAGAGTTTTTTTTGGAATATAGTTGTCTTAGTGGTGCAGAATCTGCTTCTCGCACAGGAAGAACCGACCAATGGAAGCAGAATGGTATCGTCAAGTCTACCAATGTGTCTCCAGTCCCCACTTTCCACCAAAACACAGGGAATGTTGGGGATGGCAACCTGTATGACCCAACTTGCTTGCCCTTCTAAGATAAGAATTCCATATGGATATTTCATGCTATTATTGGTAACAATCTAGAGTTGCTCTCAGAACTGTGAAATCCAGAACACTACATCAGGATCTGAATTAAACAATTTTCATTTGTGTCTTTATGTATTGTGTTACATTCCCCCCTCCACTCTCTCCTTCTTCCGTTTTGCAACCACTAGCATTTAGGGCTTAGCGCACGCGCTCTCACTCTCTCTCTCTTTCTGTGTGTGTGAGATAGAGAAAAACCATATCAGCATGCACATATTCATTTTGTACAGGCATGCCTGTTGCCATTCGAATTGGAAAAGCACACTTGTGTGGTATAATCTGTTGATTTGGCATTTTTCTGATTGAATGTATGTGGATTTCTCTTTTGTTACACATTTTCTGGTCTGACCCCGCCTAGGGAAGCATGGGACAAACTGTTTTGGGTTTGAAAAAGCATATGATTTTGTGTGTGTGTTGTTGAGTGGTCTGGTTTTCATACTGTACCAGTGGATCAGCTTTTGCACCCTAGTTGCATGGGTGAATGGGACTTTCAGATTTGTGTGTGGAAGTTTCTGTTTAGTCTTAGCATTAGGACATTGAGGTGTCACCTTGGAAATCCTTGAGTTGCCCAGACTTGGCCAGCTTCAAGACTACTTGGAGTGGCACTTTACCTGAGAAAGTACAGAAACTCGCATGTGCCTAACTTGCCACGTATTGCCTGTAAGTAAGTTAGTCCCTATGCGGACAGTTTAATATTGCACACATGGTGTGCAAGGCTTGGACCATTAAGCTTGAATGCCAGTTATGGGGTCATGAAGGTGTAATAGCCACTGTGAGCCTGGCCATGTTAGCAGCTTTAGACTTAAGCTACTGAGTACTGAGACTTTAGAAACAGAGACACTCCAGGACATCCTCCTTGAAGTCCCCGCCCCCCAACCTTGCCTGGTCCCAATCTGATTCCCTCCTCCCTTTGACCACCAAGATGTGTCACTAATGCCAGAGAGGATTATTCAGTGCAGAGAAATGTGCAGGAAATGGTCAAGTGGAAGCTCACCCAGACTAATGGACCAAAACTGACCAGGAATTTAGGTACCCTAAATTCACACAACGCGATTGCTTGGTGCAATCAGCCTTGACAACTGTATCCCACAGTCAATGGGGTTGACCTAACCCAGTTAACCAGAGAATATATTTCTCAAGCTTATGCCCCTCTTTAAGAGCTGCCCTTAACATCCCAGAGGCAACAAGTCATACCCGGATGAAAGCAGTGCTTCTTTTCCCCAGGAAACACCATGAGACAGCTGTGGCAGATGGTGTTATAGGCCCCAGGAGAACTTTCCGAGACTTATGCCAGATCAACTTGGAATGCTTCCATGCCCAAGCACACATCTACATATTAAGTAGACATTAAGTGTGGGTCACAATGGGGAATCTTGAGAAATTAGCCCAGTTAGAAACCAAGAGATTTGGGGAAAGCGTGTACATAACTAGTTTCAATAATGGAAACTGCCAGCAGATCTATCCAGCTTAGCAATCATAAAATTAATATCCATGTTCCATAAGAAGAAGCTAGGGTAAAAACACCAGAGACATTTTGAGCCACAACAACAGAAGCACACCCAGCAAAAGACCATCTCAACCATTATAGACCATCTCAACGTAGGGGCAACTATTGAAATAAGCCTCGTTTTTGTGAAGGGAGATTCCTGTAATTTAGAGAATGATGGGATGGTGGACAAAGAAACCCTCAGATATGGACATGAACTAAATAAGGAACTGGAAATGCTGACACAGAGTCTGTGGAGAACATGCACATGGATATCCTTGAGAACATGGAGGTGTCCTGTTCCATCACTGAATCCAGGACGTCAGACGCAAATTCACATATTGCACCTCCCCTCTTTCTGGAAACAAGTCCTAAGGCAGCTTCTCTATGCCAGCCAAGTGTTAAACCTATCACAGCATTTTTCAACCAGTGTGCTGCACATGATCTGCATGTGTGCTACAGTTTGGGGGAGGGTAATTTATTAGTAAGCCATTGGGGGGAGTGTAAGCCCCTCACCAGGAGCATGGGATGCCCTGGAAATTTTAGTGCCTTTGTACTGTGAGATGAAAAAGGTTGAAAATTGCTGACCTATTTGAATAGCTGAGTCCCAGCTCACATCTGCAGCTTGTAGTTGCCTGCTCAGGAGGCAGAACTCTGTGGAACCTCGAAGTGCTCATTCCACGGGAAAATAAAACTGAGCTTGAGTTTGCATAATGATAGTTTTTGGTAGAAAGCCCCCTTGTGGCCTGATACTTACAGTGCTAGTTAAGACACTACTGAGCACCATCATCCAGAGTCCTACCTACATTATGGCTAAAATCACACCTCTTAACTTACAGGAAGGAAGTGAACTGTTGTTTCTATAGCCCCCAGGGCCAGATGCATCATCTTGTTTTTTTCTTTGGGACCAACAAACAGATTCAAGAAGACTCCAGACTGCGAAGCCTCCAGTTGCTAAGGCCAATCGAGATATCACAACATTTAAACCATTTTTAATTCAAATTAGGAGTTTAAAATTCCACATTCAAAATATAGTTTCAATTTTTCAAATGGAAAAATTAGAAAGTTTGCCAGATTTAAAATGCATGTTTCAGCCGGATGCTAGAGCTATGTTTCTTTCCTGCAGGCACAAGCAGCATTCCTAAGTTTTCTCCCACCCTTGTGGAATTAGGTATTGCATTTGCTTATGTCAGACTATTGAAAGGCCTATCCAGCCATCAAGGGAAGGAGGGCTGGGGAACTGCTGGGGAAATGTCCAGACATAGACAGCCTGTGAATAGCTTACATGCACCAACACATCATGGATTTTTTTTTTCCTTCACATTTTACCTTTTGATTACAAGCATGAGATTTGGGGTTTTCTGGCCTAAAATCAGTTTTTTTTAACTGGTCAGAAAGCACAAAGTCATTGCCCATATAGTTCCGTCTCACTTAGAGACACTTTTGCATATGGCTCTGTTCTGCATTTTGAATACTCAGAAGTCAGTGGCTCTGATTTGAGCAGAGCTTCCTCCCAAGTGTAGGATCCCAGTACAAAACAAGAAAATTTGTGTCTCCACAGTGAGTGGGCATACAACACAAAATTACTATCCAGCAACCTAGGTCTGGAACCACCAGAATACTGGATGGATTTGCAAAAGCAAAAACAACTGCCTTCACCCCACAGCATTGATAGCCCAACTGCTAACCCAATGCATGTGAGCATGAGAGATCTTTCAGATGATACGTAGCATGCCATCCAAAAATCTGACACATACAGCATATGAGCAATAAGGTCATGAGTGCATTTGGCAACATTTCTGCAGAAAACTGGAAAGACCAACCACTGCAGCTTTCTGAGGTACAGCAGGAGCACATGGAAAAAGGAGAGGGCCAGGCACTCCTGAACTTACAAAATAACCACACACTAGTGCCTGGTACAGCTGAATCTTTGTGGTTTTTATTTTCCAAATTTTAATATGTTGTCTTTCCATTGGGTTCATAAATAGAGAGCCAGGAAATGTATGGTCAAAACCGCTGATCAATAAAGTGGTGATTCATAAGGAAACTTGGGGTTTAAAAGCATAGACGAGCAAGTTATAGACGGAAGAGTTCAAATTAAACCTTCCATATTCCTCCCCAAGAAATAAATGCAAACTGGCCTCAAAGGGGAATATTTCAATCCCATCTTTTCTCTTCTTGCTGGGAGGTGCCCAAGATAGCTTATAATACTTTTTTCCTTACGTTTTAGTAAAACTCCTGTTCCTATAGGGCTAAGAATCTTGAAAAGAAAAACACCACCACTTTTAATGAAGCAGGAGCAGCTGGAGGTAGCAATGACGAATCTTCGGCTGTCTTATTTTCTCCTCCTCCGTCTTTCAGGTCCATTGTTCTTAATATTAAGGGGAAGGTATTGGCAAGGCCATGTTTGGCTCTTTTTTTTCACAACCACCTGAACTTTCAGATTGTCCAGAGCTTGATATGTGGGTATCTTCACAGTGGATTGTGGACCACTGTGGACTGAGCTCAAGAATAGGATATCTACAAGTGTAAAGGCAAAAGATTAGTTTTTTTTCTTCTAAAAATAGTATCTCTTCCCACACAGAGCACATGCTTCACATGCTTACCTCCCTCACGCAAGGTATTTTCCTTCTTGCAAGTCTTCAGTAAGAAAATGCGAACAGCTTCCTTTAGCCATTAGGTTTGCCAGTCAAGTTTAAGAGCACTCTCAGAGCACTTCCCCAATGCTCCAAGCATGGCTCTGTCAAGTGGCAAGACCTGAAGTTTTCCAGGGAGTACTCTGGCAGCTCCCATCAGCTGTACGTTCGGCAGGCAAGAAGATGTTTATTTTTTAGTACGGGCACCTCTCAATTTACACAGTCCTGATTTATGTTTTTGAAATAGCAGTATTTGCAAATTAATACTGGAAGTCTAATTTATGCTGACAGTTTTTGAAATAAGATGGTAATTGAGCTGCTAACGTGCAACCCTATTAGACGCTGGCAGCTTTTGGGGTGGATTTCTAAAGCTGGATGATCAACAACAGAGAAAGAAAATGCACTCGCAGAACTACCACTTTTTTCATTTTCCTACTGGTAGTTCTGCAGTAGTTCGTCATTGCGGTCTCAGCCCTCGACATGAGCTGCCACCCCAGGTGCATCCCTCCTCAACCCTCCCCCACACCAGCAGTCTCCAAACTGTGGATCCACTGCATCACAACAAAGCCTTCACTGTTGTGCACAGCACTTACTGTTCCATGCTGCTCTTAATTTTCAAGCCAATCGTCCCAGAAAGTCACTCTGGGCAGCTGCTTCCACCCCAAAATTTGGGCACAGAGCCTGCTGGGGTGAACGAACAGTGGAAGCAGCTGTCCGGCACGACTTTTTGAGAAGATTGGCTTGAAAGATAAGAGACCGCAATGCGGAACAGTAAGCGCTGTGCACAACGGGGAAGGCGTTTTCCAGGCACCGGACCCAGCCTGTGGGCAGAGGTTTGGCATCTGCTACCCAATGGCATCTTGGGTAGAGCATAGTCAGCGTGTTTAATGACTTTCCTCTTGTCTAACCTCTACCATTTATGTATATTTCTATGAAAAAAGTATTTTAAATTTACACAGTTTAATATATGTGCTGATTTCTAAGAATGTAACCTTCAAGAATGTAAATTGAGACGTGTCTATCAAATCTTAATCCATGATTTCATCAGCATCAAAATATTATTTGAAGATGGAGCAGGTTTATAATACATGCACAAACTAGAAGGACGTCAAGAGAATTTGCAGTCAGACATGTTTATTTATAGATCCCCTTTCAGAGATTAAAAAAGAACTAATAACTAACATATACAAAATAAATATGACATCATTAAATTAATTTGTTAGAAAAATGCATTTCTTTAAGCGACACTTAAGTAGGAAATTTAAAGTTCTGCCTACACCACAGTGCCTAAAGCCTACTTTGTGGGAATGCACTGGACTGAACACGTGCGGTCAGGAAGTTCCCTTTCAAAAGAAATAGTTGGAGAACAGCACTATAGTCAGAAATGGAGCGCATCACAGAAGGAGAAAATAAGGCAGTAAGGTTTGTATTTCAGTACGGAGCAAGCAATGCAGGGCACCAGTTGACCACTCACTGTATATTTAGTCGAGAAGTGTGGGAAAACAACTACACTTGACGGTTTTCTGACTTAAGCAGGTTCTATGCTGCCTGGCACAGTGGGAGCTCACAACAGCAAATGTCCCATTACTACAAGACAACTGCTGCAAGGGAAAATCCCTCTTTGGACAGAGATCATTTTAATATTGCACATTTCCACTGAAGAAAGGAGCTTAAGTGGAAGTAGACAGTTTTGTTCTGAGCCTTTCCATTCTTGTCGGAAGAAGACCAGCCATTTCTTTACTGAGTTCTAGTTCTGTTTCAATGGCCTGGACAGCATCCGTGTGCTTCTCACAGTAATCTACCAGAAAAGTGTAGTATTCCAGTGAAGTCTGCATGTTCTCCAACTGTTTCTTACCATCAGAAGTAATAAGCTTGCCATATAGGCGTGCAATAAGAAACTTGGCCACCATTGCAGGACGAAGAACATCCTCCTCAAGGGTCTCAGGGAAAACCTTATCAGGGTTCCTCAGTGAATCTAAAAAGAGTTCATAGTATTTTATTGCCATCTGAGCAAGCGAATTAATTTTCTTTATTGTATGAGAATCAAGCTCCTCTAGTCTATTGCCAATGGCCACTTTTAAATCCATCATCTCATAATAGGTATCTGCAAGTTCAAACTGAAGCTGCCTACTGAGCAGCAAATAATACTGAGGGTTTAAGCCGGCATATATGGGTTCTAGCATATCTATCCTGCGCTTATGCATCTTGCAACGTCTCTCATAGTCTTCCTCAAAGAAAGCCAATACCTTGAACAATGCACTGTGGTCCTGAACAATTTCAATGTGATCAGTGACATACCCATCTACCTGAAAAAATTCTTTTGCTTCATTGACATAATTTTGACCCACTAAGAAGACTTCTCTAGCTTCTAAAAAGTCTAAAGGAAACACACAGCTCACTTTCTCTTCCATGGCCAAAATAGAATCACACAGATCACTAGTCCCAAAGAGGACAACCTTCTTCCTGCCTTTCTCCTTTTCATCCTCTTCTTTTTTCTGCTGAGCTTTAAGTTCCAACTGCTTGTCTGAATCCAATTCACCAATGTTGTCCTAAAACAAGAATACGCTAGTTTAAAATACTTTGCCATGATGATTATGATTATGGCAAAAAAAAAACATCAAAATCTGTGACATAATCAAAATCCATTGATTAAAAAAACAAAAGCAAGCTGACAAAGTGATCACTTTCATAACCCTTATCACTTTGAATAACCCTTATGACTATGCTGTCTAAACAAAAGATGAGTGGATGAGTTTCATCTGCTTTACAGTTTAATTTTAGATGTGCCAGCTCAGAAATTCTTTAGCCTGGCTTTCTTATGGCAGAAGCCCTGGAGGAAGTCACTACATCTCAGGTATGGTGGCAGCTTAATAAAAACATAGGCTAAACTTAAAGCAGTAACACAGTTGAGAGAACACATTAAAGATTTTCCAATATTTCTCTAACTACTTACTCTGGGATAGTTTGACTTCATTTGAATTATGACAGTGCTTTGAAGATTACAATATAAGGGATTGCATTGTAAATGTCACTCTTGTCATTTGATTCTTATATTTTCTGGCACCTCTTGCCTTTTGTATGTACTGAAAGGTTTTATATACCCCTCCTTATTCATTGTTTATACCAGTGTGTATTAATTTATACTTTCTTGAACTGAACATATCTACAACCCAAATCCCACCTAGGGAGTTGATATTACAAAGAGATTTTCAGCATGGGTGAAGCACTGAGATCTACATGTCCTCTGGGGCTTGTGGCTTGTTCCTCCATTATAGCTGTTCAACTATCTATTGGCCTTACAGGATAGCTACAAGCAATGAGAAAAGCAAAGGGCACGTATATAGTTATACATACAATGGGTTGTATCCAGCGGCAGCATTCAGCCAGTACGCTGGGCGGGAGGAACGGGTGAGCAGCAGCTCGCCCGTAGCTTTCCGCTCCGTTTTGCCGTCTTCCCCGCCCCTGCGGGGGAAGACGGTGAAATGGAGCGGAAAGCTACGGGCGAGCTGCCGCTCACCCGTTCCTCCCGCCCAGCGTACCGGCTGAATACCGCCCAGCGTACCGGCTGAATGCCGCCACTGGTTGTATCCTAATACAAGCATAAAAAGTACCTGCACAAGCCATCTGCTGTTCTCTCCCTCTAAAAGCCACTTTTGGGGATCAGGTGAACTCTTGAGAGTAATGTAACACAGGGAAGGGGAAACTCTTCAGAACTGCACCGAGGCATCTCCCACAACCAAAGCAGAGCTTGCAGAAGCTGCCAGGGATTTCCCCTCATACTACAGCCTTCCATTCCACATCCCATACTGTTTCCAAGGATCCTTTGACTCACTGAAGCAGTTTTTTGGGGAACTGAGGAAGCTAACCTGGGAAACAGGGCAAGAAAGACAGCTTGCACAGCATGTGTGCAATTTATGGCTCAATCATATCTTTCCCGTTTGGAATCAGTTACTACCATGACAGTGAACATTTAAATCCAGTGCACTTCTTGATTACCTCAAGCAACTTCCGAGCTCCTTGCAGCAAATTCAAACAGTACTTAATCCAACATCTCGCAATTTCAGCTCTTCTTTGTAGAAGGTCTTGTTGGTCTTGCTCAGTGTCATCTGATTAAAAATATATTGGAAATGTTTATAAACAGTTCTATGAATTAGACTATTTCAAAGCTAGATTATGGCAACTTTTGGGGTTGGGGGGGGAAGGAAAATTAGCCACCCCCAAATCCTTGAAATACTACAGAGAATGAAAATAGTTATTTATTAGTGTCTATGAAATGGTTACAAAGCAGATAACATTTGGAAAGAAATCTTTCTAACCCTAAAGCTTTCTTCATACTCTATCAGGGACTACAGAGCTTCAGAGCACTTCTTCTGCTGGGGAGGGGAATCTAATTTCTGCTTAACAGAAACATAACATAGCAATGCTTTGGAGCACAATTTCCCTAATATAGTAAGAATAGTTTAAGTATTGCCTCTACTATAACAATTTAAAAAACAGGAGGAGACAAATCAAAACAGCAAAACTACACTGCAGATTCAAGTCATTTTTCTGCAGAAGGAACGAACTCACCAGGTTTATACATTTTTCATCTCTCTAAATTCAAAACGCTATTTCCCTCTCACTACTACCATGGGACTAGTCTAGATTCTATACCAACAGTTTGCCAGCTGTACAAATGTAACCAAGGACAACGGAGCAAAGACTGTCTTTCTCTCCAATCCCACCCAAATCAACACAGTAATGCAATTGATCAGACAAGGTAACAAGCATGAAATAAAGGAAATAATTATTAGAATAGTAAGCAGAGCAATCAACATTCAAGCTAACACATTTAAAGCCACCACAGCTTACATTAAAGTGAGGCAACTTACTGTCCTCTGTAGATGACACTTGTCCAGCTTGTCCAAAGATGACACTAGCAGCTGCTAAACAATGCCTGGACTCCATGAAACATTGCTGTGGAGAGAAGACATAGTGGTGTTTGCTCCTGGCACATATCCAGCATCTACACCTGCCTGAATGTGTGGTAACTGAAGGAGCCAGAGGCATGACTTGACAAAACTATCCAATACGAAATCTCATATTAAACAGAGTTCTCTCTTCATAACTTATTTCATAACATAACATTCTTATTTCAACCCCCAAAGCACTGCCATGACAGCAAACTGAAAGCAAACCACTGTGAATTTCTGCTACGCTCTTTGACTGAAATGTGACTTTGGCCATTTACGCTGGCAGTCATTACCTCAATATCTCTAAATGCCAACACAGCTGTAAAAAATGTTGGTTGACATTTACCTTGATGGAATCCTAAAATATGTCTGACTTCCTGGGATATAAGGCTCCTTCTGACCAGAGATGGGTTTAAAATGCAACTCAGAAGTGCATATCGATTCCTATTTCACAGCCAAAAAGCAACTGTTAACCAGAGACATTCTTCATATCAGTAGCATCTTCCAAGAGTCATACAGAAGATAAAATCAATTCTAAACTGCCTTTAGCAAGGAATACAAAACAAAGGCTTCAATTTCTATTGCACTTGTGAAGATGGACTTCAACATTAAGCAAATAATATTTTCTCGAAAACTTTTTTTTATAAATAGGTTTGTTAATATAGACTTAAAAATGTTATAGCTTCTTAATCAAAGACAGAAAGAGTCAATTAACCCTCAACAGAACACTATGTGTGCCTCAATTCTGCATGATAATTGGGCTCTCCCACACTTTGAAAATATGATCAAGGTTTGCATATTTTCTCTTCTGTCATTTGTAGCTAATGAATTCCTACATGAGAAAAAGGTCATCACCTGCTTAATAATGTCATTTTCTGTTTAATTACTTCCGGCTCTCACTTGATACCATGAATGCTATATGAAACATGTTTAACACTCCTGGCTTAGAGCTTCTCAGAGTACATATGGAGAAAAAATAAGGACCCAGTGTGCAGATAGTCTCCACTGAAAGGGATGGGCAGCCCAATCCTGACCTGTCTGGCCGTTGTGGGCCAAGCTGTAGCCAAATGGCTACTGGTGCATCCAGACAGCTGCTGAAGGCACCTCGGAGGAAGGGGAAGTTTGTCTCCTTCCCCCATACTAAGGGTGCAGGGTGGACAATGAGTCTCCTCACCTCTGTGCTAAGATTTTGCCAGAACCGAGGCAAGGGCCTTTGTGTCAGGCCACATGGCCCAACGCAGAGGTCAGGACCAGTGGCAAAGGTTGCTGCCGGTCCCCTCCCCTCCCCTGCCCATTTTTGCTCTCTCGCCCCACCTGGAAATTGTGCAACCTCAGCGAGGAGTGAACTTACCGTTCACTGGTGTCACACTGCCACCTCCGTGCGGGAAGCTCCAGTGCCCCGTATGGCACACTTGCAACACCTGCATAAGCGGTATGCTCATACCGCCCATGCTGGAGGACTCAGTATTGAGCCCTAACCATTTTTTTACTGCTTCAGTATTCATAAGAGGGGACTAAATCACTTTCAGTGGAGACCACTGGGTTCTTATTCTTAAATCTGTTCATGCACATATGCAAAGATTGGCAGCTTGCTCCCATAGCAAAAGTGCAACTTACTAATTCCTTTATAAAAAACAGTTCACGCCTACCAATAAAGGTAGGAGTCATGTGTACATATTTTGATAGCTGGTCAAATAGCAACTGGCAGCAGCTTAGCATGTTATGTACAATGAAGAGAAAATTAAACAGTTACCTTTGTGAGATAATATTGAGATAGAGTGGCTGCATTGAGGGCCCATTCTACTGGATAGTAGCCACTATACTCAAGCTGCCGTTTGAGGGTGGTATGGCAATACTGCGCAGCCTTCTCAATCATTTCCAGGTGTTGATAGACTTGGGCCAGATAATATAGCGTATGAGTATAGACCTTCTCAAATCTGAGGAAACAGGGAGTTTATATTTAACTTTTTTAAAGACAGTGAACCCCACTCATCTCTAGCTTCTTCTCAAGTTAGACATACCTTTTTGACCTCTCCTGGTCAGTAAGCTTCTCTTCTTCAGTCATGAAGTGTTCACTGGAATCAAGTGGAGGGTTCCCAATCTGCAAAGCACAAAATAACACAAATGGAAAGTCTGCATTTGGGTATGGCGTAAAATATAAAGAGGAAGCATTTTAAGTTAAACCGAAACATTTTCTTATTGCACGAAACATCCAACTGTCAGACCCCCAAAGCACTGCATGCTAAAGACATTCCTAGGGCGAGTGGGAATCATACTGCCCTATTTGCGGAAGAATTAGTCACAATGCAACCCCAGCCCCCAATACATCTTTAAAATAGTTGTGTCTGATGAACCTTTATACCAAGAGCCTACAAGTAACATTACTCTGGGGCGATGTACACCAACAAGAGGATTGCATCATTTCATAACTATGGAAAAGCATCTGACAAACATTTTGACATTTTCTTTCTAATCCATTCTCTGTTAATGGCCCTTTGCTCTCTTCCTCCCTTAGCATGCTTATTTCTTACTCTGCACAACCACATCTCTAAACCCATCTGGCGATACTCCCTTGTCTTTTTATTTCATCCCACAGCAGACTCTCTTCTCTCTGCACCACCATCTGTTACCACCCCCTCTTTTTCTGCACTCCCTAGCTTTCCACATTATCCCGCCTTTCCACTAGTCTCTCTATAGCAGTAGCCCTTTTTCTTTCGCCACACACCACGCTTTTGTACCCACCTCTCAATTTCCCCCTTTTCTTCTAGCCTTTTTTTGGGGGGGTACTCCATTTCTACCCCCACTTCTACGCCTCTTAGTTAAATCCAGTGGCAAAAATACACAAGGCTTTTATTTTCCTAGCAATTCCACAACATTACAGCAAGGGAGTCTCAGATGCAAAAGTGAGCTGCCAATAGGCTGTAAATACCAGCAGCAACTCCATTATGTACTTTGGAATCCACAGAGACTGGGAGCAATGTGGACCTATTGATGAAGGAACTTCCAGGCTCACTATCCATGGACTGTGGTGAGTATTAGATGTGCCCACAAAGGAGTGGATCCCAGGTTCAATTCCTAACACCTCCAAGAAGGACTAGGAAATATCAGCCTGAAATGACCAGAGTATGACACTACCACAATATAGACAATATTCAGTTAGGTAGACTAATGAATTGCCTCAGTATAAGGCAGTTTCCTACATAATCTAGGTAATGAGTATTTGAATTTTCCTGAGTGGACTACTAAAATTAAGGAGGGGCTGCAATCAGACCACAAGTCTTATGTTGTATAGGCCTGCATATTGCAAATGCATGTGCATAGTCTAACTTATGCAGTAATGCCACTCTAGTCTAGCATCAGTTCTCTTATGGATCAGGGCAGATTTCTGATTAAATGTCACCTGGCAATAAAAGCTCTATAGACTACATTTAATAAGCATATGCTTAGTATGCACCTGCTCTCCTTTCAACTCATTCAAGTTGCCATTAAATACAACAAGTGATTTGCTCTATTCAGAAGCTAAGAGGAATCTTGGTGGTATAAATTATAAGAACCGCAACTGTTTGAAATGCCTCTTCATAGGATGAAGTACCATAATTTCTAGCCTAAGGCACATTTAGTTAAATTAAGGCTAGAACAACATTAACACAGCAAGTGAAATTGTTTCAGCATCACTTCACGATGTGCCCAAGTGCAGCATTTCACTGTTTTCATATAAGCCATGACATAGGACTAACAAGCATTGAAAACACCTCCTGAGGCAGCTCAGAATACAAATAGTTCCTCAGAGGCAGTGACAAAGGCCCCACTGTGCCTGTGCTATTGCACAGCAGAGCACGCATTTAAAGAGCTGCTTGTCATGCATCAAGAGTTTAGACTTAAAAGCATGTCTTAAAAGAAAGAAAACCAAACTCACTTAGTTCTGTGCAGGATTATAGCCATACAATAAGTACAAATGTGAAACTAACCCATTGCAATGATTATAACTAATAATTGAACTGCTGAGCTCATTTATAGATTTGGCTTACCCAACTGGTACAGAAACACACTTTCATTGATGCCAATCTTTAAATGAATATTTGCACTGAACACTTAAATGTTAATGATTTTTCAAGTTCTCCAAAAATGAAATCATTTTTCAGATAGCATTATCTATAATCACTTTTCAAATGAACAGCATCTATGAGCAAAACATCCAAAAATGCTGGCTATGTGAGATATTTCCTCAAAAAATCAACGTTTTCACAACATAAGACATGTCCTCCAACGTGCAAAGCCCAATGATAACATAACCAGGAAGTTTTGACTTTAATTCCAGCACACTCCTATTAGATCCCACATTGACTGTGCCTTGAGATACCACCATATTGCAGATAACACAGCTGAAACATCAGACAAGTTCACTCTGCACATTACCTCCTTCATGTATTGATTATACAAAGCCTCTGCAGATTCCAGATAAGTCTGTGCTGTTTTAATGTCATCTCTTTCTGACCACAGGATACCCAGATTATTCTAAAAAGGGGAGGGGAGAGAGAGAAAAAGATTACATTATAATTTATTCTGAAAGTCATGAAAGACTTGAAAAGGATAACATATACTGTCACTAGTATTAGAACATCTCCACTGACTTTGGAGGAATGTAGAGGTAACTCTAGAGCAGTGTTTCTCAAACTGTGGGTTGGGAACCACTTGGTATGTTGCAACCTGATGTCAGGTGGGTCACAAAAAGTTAACAGTTTGAATTTTTCAGTGAGGTTTTTTTTAAAAAAAAATTGATTTTGGTTCAGTGCTTTAAAGGCATGCCCCAATATCCACTGGGTTCTAAGATAAGGGAACATCAGTGGTTTTGCTGCAACAAGGTAAAAAAGATTTGTTGAATGTTCCCCTATCTTTTTAACTAGAATCCTAGTATCCATGGATAACAGAGATTGTGGATACTGAATCAGTGGATACTGGGGCATGCCTGTATCTTGTCCTTGCTTTCTGTTGGAATGTTTTATGGTTGTAATTGCTGCAGTCCAAGAATGCCAGTTTGCATTCCAGAAGTGTCATTTTATTATGACAGCACTTCCTGCTTGATGATGTCACTTCCACTATGACATCACTTCCAGGTTAATGACTTCTGTAGGTCCCAACATGTGCCATTCTAAAAAATGGGTCTTGGTCTAAAACGCTTGAGAACCACTGTTCTAGAGTCTAGAACAAGTAGTATAAGAATTGCAATAAAATGAATACTAAAATTGTTCTATGCCTTATAGGTGCGGCGTGGGAAGGGAAGACTAGTAACTTGTTTTGTTCTTGTGACATACTATTTCAATATTTATCTAACAGATTTTTTTACTTTGCCTTTTTTCCCCCCACAATGAAGGGGATTCAAAGCAGCTTACAACAATTAAATAAAAACAGTAAACATCAACATTAAAACAAACATTAAAACAGCAAAACAACTAGGATCACCAACATAAAAGCCATTCCATTAAAAAATGCCAGCCAACCATTCATTCAAACGCCTTTAGAAAAAGAAAGGTCTTCATCAACCCTAGTGGGGTATTAGGAACTGGAAATGTTTCAGCTTTGCTATCCTTCCTGTTCTTTCCAAATTCCTTAATTCTAAGTCTGATTCAGGTGTTACAATTGCAGAATGAGCACTAGTCTAGTCTAGTCCCAGATCCCATTGACTTTAATCTGTAAAGAGAAACCACATGGATCCAGTTGTCATTACTTCCTCCTCCCTGTTGATGGTCCAGGGTTTTAGCTGATTCTGTCCTGCAATAATAACTTATTAATCAGGATGGAGAACATGAGTGAACAAACAGTGCATAGTATAATCAAATCATGCAGAGCATTATTGCCTTGCAATAAAATATTTAGAGAATGGTCCAAGGCTACCAGCTCAGCAGTAGTGTTTTTTCCCCCTTCTTTGCCAGATGTTCTTCTCTTTACCTCCTACCACTACAGAGTACTGCATTTCCTCCACTTAGAATGCTCGCTCATTCTCTCACACACAGATTCTGCTTTAGTGCCAAAAGTAAAACAGACCCACAGCTGCCTCCTGCACAGCAGAGAGAGACTTTTCTTACTGATAATAGCAGCACTGCCTGTCCTTGCTGGCAAAATACAGTACAACATTGTGATAACTTGCAATGAGAGATTTTCTCCATCTTCTGGAAAGCACAACAACCACAACGCAGAGTTTCTCAAGACCAAAGCAAGCAGTGATTACTGCCTTGGTCCTCACCGCCATAGTGTCATAAAACAGAACCCACTGCTTTTTGCCTCAGGAATATGCAAGTTGGAAAATGCTGTTAATACTGTGACAAGTGCAAAATTAAAATTACAGTAGCTTTGTTCTCAAGTTCCTCTTGCATGAACAGAAGGCACTTAAGTTTGCATGGGCAGCAAGAAACATTGTTCACCTAACCCTCTTCCTGCTACAACCCTATTTTCCATCCTATACTCTTGCGGGTGTGTGTATGCGTGCACGCTACAGGTGTCTGCTGTGAGGAAGAAGTGGGAGACGTTCCCATGCATAAACTTGCTTCAGCTCACACTTATGATCCAACCCAATGCATGTGGGTTTTGGATAATTAGAGTTGGTTTTTTTAAGTATCCCTTATCCAGACTGCTCTGGACAAGAAGGTGTCACAACTTCAGATTTGTCTGGATTTTGGAATAATTGTATAAATATGAAAATTGCTTTCTCTTGCTCTTTTCACTGTTACCCATAACGTCTCTGACATTTTTCAACAATGTCCATAAAGGTACATACCACAGAGCAGAGAATTGAACTAATATTCTGTACCTGCACTGTACGAATGAGCACAACACCTAGAGTTCATACTACAGAAAGTTTTAAAAAAAGGTCTTGGCCAAAAGTGTCTAAATCTTGAAATAGTCTGGGTTTCGGATGTACAGATAAGGGGTAATCTACCTGTATAACATTATTACACCATCACTTTTACTCTCCAAAGTCCTAATTTTGATTTGATATTCCCTTGAACAGTAACTCTGTAAACATGGCTGAAAAATCCAAACCTTAATGTCATACAGCAATAACACAATGAACAGGGAGAAACACCCTGCTTCAATTACCATAAAAAAATTCATAGTTGAGGAATGCTCAATATCCATTATTTGCAACCATCAACCTGGAAATTTTAAGCCAACACCATGCAAAGAAATAAGAGAACATTCTACTGCTGTGCCTGCCCAACACCTTCATCTCACTTAGTAAGCATCTCTGTGGCTTACGATGATAGGGAAGAACCACTAGTGGCAGCAGACAATGGGGGGGGGGCGTCAGATGGCACAACTGTGGTCCCAAGCACATAGAGGGGACCCACTTCTGAAACTTGCCCTATACTGAAGAATAGATCTCAATACCAATAGCCTTGCCTTCCACTCCAAGAGCAGCCCCCAACATCACAATGAGCCATATGTAAAATGACATCTTCTCTAAACCAGGTAACTGGTGAAGCAGCTCTCGCAATGTCAAAAACCCACAATTCCTTTAATAAAAGAAGCAATAACAATACACTTTTTTGATACCAATTATGTTACCTGAACATTTTCATCCAGCAATATAACTCACTTGATCGATTGTGTCATAGAATTTGGCATAATATCTTCAAATAAAACAAATATTTATTTCTCAAAATGTTAAGAGGCCACGCAACACACACACCGTGCTTAAAGTAAGGTTGCCGTTGTGCGTAAACACAACATACTGTACAGACTTCTAGAGGGGTAGTATGCTTCTCACTTTATAGCAAAACAAGGAATCTTAAGACACCGTAAAGAATTATAAATAAGATAACGAATCAACTTGAGGCAGCGTAAGCTTTTGCGGACCACAGTCCGCTTCATCGGACTGCAGGAATAGTTACACAGATGGATCATACTGCTGTTGTGAATGTACATGGTGCTTATCTTCTAAAATTTAAACTTCCGGGGCCTGAACCCCACTGGCTACAATGCTCTTTTCCACTTTACCCACGTGTAACAAACAGCAAGGTCATGCTCAAAATCCTACAAGCTCGGCTTCAGCAGTATGT
>JAJKFI010032110.1:17802-44003 GCA_029204185.1 Lerista edwardsae
GAAGAGTCGGACACGACTTAGCGACTGAACAACAACAACAACAAACAGCACCAGCTCTGACAAGGTTGGCTGCCACTCACGACATCTTAGGTCACGATACGTATAGCTTTAACCCCGCTGTTGCTTAGCTTCTACTATTGCACGGGCACGCCAATAAAGGCGGCGGCGACGTGCCTTCCTGTTCCCACCCCGGCATCCAGGGAGGCAAGACGGTGGTCATGTTTATCGGCTCGCTGCACCCCACAACGGAGCCCCTTCAGGCCGATAGGCGTCGCCCCTCCCCCCGTACTTGGGCAGATCCTGGGCAGCCCCGAAGCAGCCGTCTCCCCCACCTGGGCCTGTATGTAGAGGGAGACGCACTCCCGGGAGAGGCGGTGCCGCTCCAGCAGCTGCGTGCACTTCACCAGGTGCTCCTCGCCGGCGGAGCACTCCTGGGTGTCGGTGTGGTTCACCCCCAGCTCGTACTCGACCACGGCCAGCCGCACCGCGCGCAGCCGCTCCGCCTCGTCATCGCCAGCGGCGCCCTCGGCCTCCTCCGAGCCCAGCAGCTGCTTGATGCCTTCCAGCAGCTCCCGCGCGCTGTACTTGGAGCGATACGGCTCCGTCTCCGAGTCCTTCTTGGACTCCACGTACGAAAGATTGACGGCGCTGCGGAACTTCTCGCACAACTCGGCCCAGTCGGCGGGGGTCGCCATCTTCCTCCCTCCGGTGTTGGTCGGCGCGCGCCCACCCGTCCCTCTCTCCCTGTTAGTCCGCATGCGCGGGGCAAGCCGCCCTAGCCTATCAAACACCACCCAACAGCCGCTTCTTCGTTAGTTAAAATCAAGGAGGTTTAAAATGGACACATCAGGAAGCGGAGTGCCAAAGGCAGTTGGGGACGCGACAGCACACAGGCCGTTGCTAACATCAAGGCAACGCTCGGGAAACAATTGCTCTGCGCCACAGAAATCTGTCATGAGCTGTAAAGAAACCCGGATTCATTGAGCAGATCTTTGCCCCGAGGATTCTGGGAACTGTAGTTCTATGATGGAGGTTCACGGAGGTCGCTAAAAACCCTCACCGAACCATCTTCCCAACGTATGCTTATCCTTGTATTGGGTGTAATGCCATCTTCTATGCATTTGATTTTCTCTTGATCAGGGTGACCAGCCATTTCCAGCACCTCCTACATTTCAACCTTCTGTCCTCGGTAAATTACAAAATGTCCTGCATTTCAAGATGAACAAGACATCAGGAGGGACTGCCCACATCACTTGCTAGTGTTTGTCCTTTGTTCCTTCATTATGTTGCATTTAAAGAGACAAGACATCCCAAAAATAAGTTTTTAGCTTTTATTTTGTAACATTTCCATTTTTCTTGAATGTCCTGTATTTTGGATTGTCCTCTGTGGTTGTGATATCTGGTCACCCAGCTCTTGAACCAACATTGCAAGCCAAGCGTGCAATATTTCCATCTGATCCCATACAACAGAGCACTTACAGCTTCTTGATTTCAACTGTAATTTATATAGTCTCTGTATATCAAGTGGTTTTTTTATAGCATCCACATTAGGGTAGCTAAAAAAATACAAATAAATATAGGTACTATTATTTTAAATTTTGCAATTCTCTCTAATGACATTTTATTGTGTCTTCTTGCCTATAAACCCAATTGCCAGCTGTTTCATTTGTGTGAGCAGAGTCCTCCGCATCATGTCATGGCTCAAAGGCTGCAAGGGGCTTCTGATGAGGCTTGTCCTTAGACTCCAGAGGGAGCCTGCAGCCTGGCCAGTGGCAGAACCAGGACTCCCTGCATGGATGGACCCAGTACAACTTCTCCCCATCACAAAGTCTTCTGAGGCCTGCTCAGACCCTTCCAGCAACATGAGTCTGCTTTTAGGGGGACCAGTCACATGGCAGACACTGGCCCAGGTCCCTGTCCTTTCTATTCTCCTCCCAGTTTTCCCTATGTCCCTCATTCCCCATAAAGATCATCAGGGTTTACATCAGGGGTGTCATAAGACTGGCCCATGGAAGGTGTTTATCTGGCTGTCAGGTTCTTCCAGCAGCCTTGAGAACATGATCAAGATTTGTGTATTTTCTTGTCTCTTGCACAGCAAATGAATTGCTAAATGGGGGGGGGGGGGAATGCTTATTTCCAGTCATGACTTGCTTAATATTTCCAGCCCTCAGAAGGCATCATGAATGCTATTCGGCCTGCTGTATGAAATGAGCTTGGCACCTGTGATCTTCTATACAAATGGATCATGCCAATGTAGGGTTTGTTTTTTTATAGCTGCCAAGGCAAAAATATTGAAGTGCCATGTCTCCCAGATGGAAAAATATTTTTCCCAGGTTGTCTTGTTTCAGTGCTTCTCAAATGGGGGGGGGGGAGAGGAGAAGCAAGGTCAAACATTAGTCATGTCAGGGCTTAAAAGTGCGGATACATACAGTAGACCAAAGGCAAGGGCAGAGGGTCACAGCCCACCAGGTAAGCTGGGAGGTGGAGTGGATAACTAGCAGCATTACCAAGGATGCCAAACAGGGGTGAATGAGGAAGAGGGTGCCGATGGAATCCCTTCCCCACAGAGGTTCTAGGAGGACATTCACCATTGCCAGCAGCTAGGCAACGCTCCCTTGAAGCCTCAAGGAGGAGCACTAGAATTCTAGGGAATGCCATGACACCCCAAAAGGAGGGTACAAAGATTAGAGTTGGAGCAGCCCAGTTATGAGGGCAGCTGAAGGACTTGCTTCAGACACTGGGGAAGGGAATGGTGTGTACTGCAGGTGGAAGTTCCACAAGTGGAACAGTAAGGCATGCACTGCTGGAGGGGTTGCTACTAGCACATACAGCAGCTTATGACGAGCTTGGGCTGCTCCCCTCTAAATTACAACTTGGTTATGACAAAAATCACTCCATCCCTAATAAAAACTAATGCCTATGTTTTTAAAGCCAAAACAGACATTTATGACTTTAAATTCTTAGACTACACACTATTTTTATGGAAAGTGACTTTTTGTACAAAGGCAAGTATTTGAAGATTAGTAGGCTCTGAAAAAAAAGATCATTACCGCATAGCTATAATTTTCACTGGGTAAGTCTGGGAAGTCTTATTCCCAGTCTCAGCCTATTTTCTTCACAGAACTGCTGTAAACTTACAAAGACCATTGATTGATGGCAAAAGCAGTGTGTCAATGGACCCTGGTACCAGTGTGGTCCTTGGGGGTTTCCCTGCCCAGAAGCAAACCCCCAGTTGGCCGCCCTTGGCCCGGAAGTAATTGTGGTAATGTCATTGCATTACTGCAATTAGTTCCTAAAAGTGGCGCCTGCCCCTCCAAGCCACGGAGAGCTGCACTGCTTGGAACAGCACGAAGCAGCTTCCTGGAGCTGTTTCGCGTTGCTCAGCGGCGCTTGCCCCGTCCGTGACTCAGAGAGGGTGCTACCACTCTGGGCAATGTGAAGCAGCTCCATACCATTCCAAACAGCATTCTTCCTCTCCATGATTTGGAAGGGGCTGCACCACTCTGGGCGATGCGAAGCAGTACCCTGGACGTACTTCAAGCTGGGCAGGGGAGTGAAGCTGGCGTGGGTGGAGGCATGTATTGCCTCCACACCCCACAAGCCCAGCGCAATTCAGCACCCAGGGTTTTTGCCTCGCCTCCCCCTCCAGGTCCACCACTGCCTCACCTACTCCTGCCAAACACTCTCCCTGCCCACATCTGCAATATTATCAACTCTGAACACTAGTCCATTCCATATGGGTGGTTGCTGACCCCGCAGAATCATTCACTTGCACCTAAACTCTGGGACATAATAATGGTTTGATCTACAGTGCTAATGGGCATAGCAGCAAGAGGTGTTCCTAAGGGGGACAAATGCCTCAGGTGTCAAGCTGGGGGGGGGCAGAAAAATCACTACCAGTCCCCTTCCACTTGGTGCCCTGGGGTTGCATCCTCTTGCCATGTTGCGTGGGCCACCCTGCAACCCACAGCGAAAATGAGGTGGAGAAGGAGAGGGGCTTGGTCCAGGGGGAGGCCCCCTGCCCACATGGGAGACAGGAGATGCTGGCAAGGGGGGTGCTCACATTTGCTCTGCCATCACCCAGCCCCTCATTCACCTTCGCACTGGGCTGCCTGGGCTAGCACAATCACTGGCTCCCCAGGCAGCAGTAGTGGCAGGAGGATGTCCCAGCACGGCGGTGAATGGATGGCTCCAGGATGTGCGGCTCCTGAAGCAACATGCCTACCAAGCGCTTGCTGCCCCTTTTCAGAGAGGCAAGTGACACTAACAAGGCGCTGGAGGTGTGCCCCTGGGTGTCAACACACACACACACACCCCAGGATCGTCCCTGCATAGCAGCACTTAGATTTAATCCAACACAGTGACACTCAGCACTAGAACAACTAAAGTCCCAATCCAATTTTCCAGCACCGAAGCAGCTGCAATGCAGCCCTGAGTAAGTCCTGTTTCCTTGAGGAGGACTCCGTGACTGCTCCTCTACAGCAGGATGGAGCACACACAAGTTTGGCATGGCTGCATCATTGCTGAAATATTGGATAGGATTGGGCTCTAAATCTTTCCCAACATACTTTGTAGCCGATTAGAATTTTATGAATAAGACAAGTTCAAGCTGATGATAAAAGAACATAAGTGTAATCCACTTTACTTCAGCTAAAACAAGAGATTTAGTCCCATGAACATATAAATGTTAACAAGTTATCAAAAAGCCTGGTCAAAACTTCGTTTTTGGCCCCTGTTTCTGGGTCTGTCATTCCTGCCACCACCCCGTCTCCTGGAGTCTGAGCCACCTCGTCTTCCGTTCCTGAAGTCTGAGCCACCTCGTCTTCCATTCCTGAAGTCTGAGCCACCACTTCGGCCATTGTCACGGGGGGATTCTTCAAGTTCAGGCAATTCTGTTGCCACAGAAAGTTGCCAGCGTCTTGAATCTTGCCATGTTTGCTAATTAAAAAGGAAACACTGAACTTAGGTGCTTCACATGCATTTACATGTTCACAACCAAAATAATAAGTTTTAGGCCTACAGAGAACTTTAAATATCTTGAAATATACGAAAGGCATTTTCTCCATCAAGACAGCGAAATAACTAGGAATATACTGTCTCACACCTTGTGCCTCCCCAGGAAGAGGTATTTTGTGCCTCCCTTAACCTCTTTGTGCGTGTGTGTATATTAACTATTATTTGTTTAAAAGACCTTTCCAGATGTCCAAAAGCATTTTACTTCAACCTCACTTTCTTCATTAATAATGGATCATGAGTATCATTTACCACTTACAGAGTTAATAATGGACACAGCTTCTACATACTGGAAATACAATCCTGATAAAAACTTTGTCCATATATGATAGAGCTGTGCTACAATTAAATGAAATATCTGAAAAGAGGTTACAGCTTAATAAAATGATGTCATATACCTTACATAGTATTACAATCTGTTTTTGACATTGCTTTTGAATCAATCTTCTCAATTAAATTTGATATTCCAATACTGTATTTTTTCACACCAAGAAGTGCACAAAAAATTTCTAAAAATGATTCAGTAATGACCTCACCTGTATTTTACTTAGCTCAGCTGTAGGAATATCAAAGCACACACCCTAAGTACAAGAAAGGTATATGGTTAGTGTTAGTCAGAGAATAAATAAATTTGAAACTATCTCCATAGAGAACAATATATAATTTTATCCACTCACATGTTAAGACAACACTGCACTCAAGCAGTAGCATTAAGTGCCTGTTTTATCACAAAAGTACCCAAATTTGACATCTTTTAAAAGGATCACTGAAGAATAGCAGCCAAAGGAATTAGTCTATATACTTATGAATTCTATGTACTTTAGACAACAAGGCGAATATAATAGCCAGAAAAGGTCATTACTTTGTTTCAGCACTGACTCTTAAGTAACAGAACCTGAGCCAAAGGAAGGAAAAGGATTTTTCATTAATATTAAATACAAGCAAACTTGAAATACGCCAAGATCAGTTCTATTTTACTGCTATGTTGCTTTCTTTCCATTTTATAGTCACTTGCCTACAGAATCAAATAAATAAATCCTTACTTTAAATCTTTTACAAACAGTCTTTTTAATCCTCACATTCACAACTATCCAGAGGACATCATTAATGTTCCTCTTTTGCAGCATAGGAAACCAGGTTTGACTTGTTCATGACCACCCTGAATTAATCCATGCCTAGAACAGGTTCAGTGTTATACATCTACAAAAATTCTTCCCTCATTCTGTAGCAGAGCCACTTGGTTTCCAAACAGACCCACATTACCACAACCAGACAAGAAAAGCAAATCCTACAAACCAGTGTTATTCAAACTGTGGGTCAGGACCCACTTGACGGGTCATGGCATGTCAGGTGGATCGCAGAGAGCTGTCTGAAGCTTCCAATATGACTGCTCCCCTTACTCTTGCTATATTCCTTTTGTGAGTGTTAACAGTTTCAAGAGTGTTTTTTTTTTCAAAAATTTTTTTAGCAGTGCTTTACATAATATTTTGTCCTAATCTTGCTTTTTGTCAGGAATGTTTCATGGCTGTACAACTGCTGCAGTCCAAGAATGCCAATTTGCATTTCTGTTGTGTCAGTTTATTATGTTACAATGACAGCACTTCCTGCTTGATGATGTCACTTCTGGCTATGACAACACTTCCGGGTTAATGACATCACTTCCAGTGGGTCCCGATACAAGTGCCATTCTAAAAAGTGGGTCCCAGTCTAAAAAAAATTGAGGACCACTGCTTTAAACATACAGGCAGCTCAATCGTAACCTGTGCCAGCACAGCCACGCTGCATGGTTTGCACTGTATCCAGTGCCAGTTAGGAGGTGGCTGGAAATCTCCTTGGGATAAGAGGATATATTTTCCCTTACCTCAAGTAATGTCCCAGCCATCTCTATGGGGCTTTTCGGATCCATGCCAGCTATCTAGTTAGTGCAAATCTGGGAAGTTCCATATAGGAGGTCTCCACCAATTCTGCCCCCCAACCTGGGTCCAAATCGCTCCTTGTTCTGCTCTCCCACGCCCAGAACTGCTTCCTCCTCATGCCTTACAATTTACAACACTCTGAGCTGACACAGGAATGGCTGTGCTAGCTCAGGCAGGGAATAGGATTGCACTGTGAATTAGTGATGCCTACATAACATAAAAGATAATATTTCTTACCGTCTTCCCCTTGAGAAAACGCATTCTGGTCACTTTGTTGTCAATATCTTCACCCAGTTGCTCTTTCAGACCTCTCCACGCATAGCCAATAGTGTGCATCTCAACTGAACACTGCAGAGTCATGGTCACATAACCCTTAAAAGAAACCAGAGAAGTGCGTTTACAGTGAACTGACCAACCATGTTACAGGACAACTGTTAATTCTGCCACGTCATTTTGCAATCAATGCATGCAACGATTTTTTTCCTATGCATGCAAGAAGTCTAGTTACTGGATTATACAAGACTTGTTTAGGCCATTTTGATTTTATCCAGGGACTTAGTATTTGCATTGAAGACATGGTAACATTATCCCAATAGACACCCAGCCTAAGACATAGCCCTGTTCTCTATCACGCCTCAGTGCTTTACTATACTATGTGAATGTGAAACACTATTACTACATGCATTAGCAATGGAGACAACCAGCTGTGCAGCAGTCCAGATCCCAGCCTTCAGAAGTGCTGGAGAAGGAGATGGGGAGAAACCATCAAAATGGAAACTTCAAAATGGGGAAGGAGAGTGGAGAAACCAGGAGGTGGCACTACCCAAAGCCTTCTACAGAAACAACTGTGTGCTAAATCACTCATTCCAACAAACAGCCATTGCTGGAGGCGGTGGTACTTCCAAACACTGGTACTCGTAAAAAGTTTGAAAAGCACTGCTGTACAATCATGAAAGACAGGCAGTTATAAGAAACAGGGCCTTCAGCAGCAGCTTCAAGATTAAGGAACTTCCAGTGAACATTTGTCAGGCTTCTTCACTGTGTGTTAGATGACTAGCAAAAACCCTTGTATACCAATTGTTATCTAATTGTTGTAAAAGGTCACCACTGTGTTTTACTCCACTGTTTTTTTAAATGTTATATTATTGTTCTTTTTCAAAAAGAAACAAACTTTGGTTGTATTCTGATTTTTGTTCTAGTTCATCTATTTGTAAACTGATTTCATCTACCTTTGTAAAGAAAAGCAGCACATACATAATAAGTAACCATAGAAACAAGTATCTGAGTTGCCAGCACAACATAAAAGTCTAAAGCACTTAATCAGAGGAATCGGAAATTGGTTTTACTGTTTTTCAGTACAATTATTGAGTAAATTTACAGCTTTAATAAAATCCAAATTTATTCAATATTCCTTCGTTCCTCAATGGGAGACAGAATGATAATTTCCACATAATTGGGGCTGCTGCAAATACCATTAAGCAGGGCCAAAATCCTGATGAAATGGGAATCCTCATCAGCCTTAATCACAATTAGTTCTACTGTGTTCGAAAAAACCACAGTTTGGCTAGGGGTATGGAGAAAAGAGGAAGCAAATTCAGTCCATGCTGATCATTACTCAAAAGCAAGGCCCAGTGGCCAGATGCAACCCACAGAAGCTCTTTATTTAGTCCTCAGGCTCTCCCAGCACTACCATTAGCTGCTCTCAGCTACTAAGTTGTGCTGAGCTGTCACTGCTAAAACAGCACCCCACACAATAATTGGGCTCTCTCAATTATCAAGAGTTCATATTTTCTCTTCTATTTGCCGCTTATGAGTTCCTAAGTGAGAAAAAAGTGCTTATTTCTGGTCTTGATCTGCTTAATGACATTGCTTCTGGCCCTCAGCAGGATCATAAATGCTATTGAGTCCACTGAATGAAATGAGTTTGACAGGGGCGGTCAAGAGGATCAAATACAAAGTGTGTTGATATACTAATATTCAAATACATGAATGAAAAAAAATGTAATTTAGGGGTGTAGCGATTTTCCTGCATCTTCATACAAGTCACAGCAAATAGCTTAAGGAAGCTAAGATTTTGCTTAAAATGCTCCTAAAGTATGTGAGTGTTATATATTCCACTGTATAAGATTTACCGCATCAGAATTGAGTAAAGAACGCTGTTCAATAGCAGTAGCTCCTGAAATATGAGCCAATGCTGCAGCTAAAGCATCTACAGCTCCTTTTTCCTCTATCAGTCGTTCAGCAGTCTGTCTGAAGTAGTCGATGGCAGAAGGAGGAACAGAATCCAAAAATCTATGTAAAAAAATAAATTATTATGTACCAGACTTCTGATATGCAGTGTATATTTCATTAACATAAATATTCAAATAAGTTTTTAAATCCTAAGAACCCTAAATTGTCCTAAAAATACTTCTGTATCATGTGAAAACTCTGACCACCCTTGTTCAAACATTTACTGTACAGGCAGGCCCCCATATCAGCAGGAGCTCCATTCCAGCCCCCCAATATATAAAAAAACCATGGCTATGGGGGAACACTATATAAATAGTGCCCCTCACATCCCCATTACGAGTACCTTCTATATACAAGGGGTTGACCTTCAGCCTACATTTTATAAGGGGTTTATGAATACATAAAGGAATGCCTAACTTGTAGTAGCGTTTCCAGGCAAGGTGCTTCTTGTTTAACAACTTGCTGAACTGAAGAATTGAACATGCAGGCAACAAGCCTGCGTACTACAGAGAGACTAACAGGAAGCAGGAACTGTCTTGTTTCCTGATAATTGACCTCTAGTACAAAGGTTGACTGCCTGCATGTTTGGATCTTAAGCAAGAATGTTAAACAAGAAGCACCTATGCTGCAAGCGCTACTAGAGTAAACCAAAAGGTACTTGGGCGCTGGGGGGGGGCAGATAAGTGAAACCACAGGATCTGCGGAAAAGGGGGACCATCTGTACATAAAACATAATTCAGATAAAACAGAATTGTCTTAATTTCAGACAATCATACAGCAGAATGCATTTTTCTAACTAGAACAATCTAATGTAGGGATAGGCAATCTGTGGCCCATGGGCCAGATCCAGCCCATCACCTGAAATCATCCTGCCTGTAGTTTCAATTTTAGATCTCAGAAAATCAAGATATCCAGATGTCCAGTTCATAGCAAACATCCAAATGTATATCCAATGGGAACACATTAAGGATGATCCAGCTAAAGTGAAATATTCTTAAGATCCAATGAACAAAATGGGAAAAGCTAAGCATATGCTGAAATCCACAGAACTTTGTCATACGAAGAGAGTAATATTGCCAATAAATGATTTGTAATTATAATTAACTACTCCCAATTTCAAGACAACTTTAAATATAAGCTATTTCATCATTATCTAGAACTGTTAAGATAAATTTAAAAAATATGTACAAAAAGATGGCCTATAACTATCAGCAATGAACATACCTGATTGCATCTTTACTAGAAGCTTTAATTATGTCCGTTGCTGTAGGAACACCAACACGTTTAAACGTAATTCCCTAAAGTTGAAATAAAGTTAGAAGTCACAATGCTTATTACATTGGGCACAAATGTAGCTAACATTTAAATGAAAGATGTAGCTAAAATATAGCTAAAATTTTAATTGAAGTCTTTTCAATTTGTGAAAAGAACCAGTAAAAATGTCCACAGTTGTTCTCAAAGTACAAAGTCCCTAACGTATCATTTAAATAAAAGGTACCCTCAAAAAGGTATGTTGTGATTTAGATACTCAAAACAGGGATGCCATTAAAAAGCATAATTACCGCTTTTTGTTCCACTTGTCTTAGCTGAAAGTCCTCTTTTCGTTGATAGAAACAAATACATACTCCAGTTCGTCCAGCTCGGCCCGTACGTCCAGAACGATGGATATAAGACTCTACATCCTTCACAAATAAAAATCAATAAAAAATATTTGGATCTCCACTTGTTGAGTGATACATAAAAGCATTTATTCTGCTACAAATAATGTATCCAAAGAAAGTTATAACCAAGCACAACTGAAACCAATGAGTCAAGTTAGTCATGACTAACCAGTCCCACTAATTTCAACAGTCGTCAGTCTAACTTTATCTGGATACAATCCACTGGTAGAGAGATTGCCAAGAATACAAAGAGCACAAAAAGGTGGAGGCCTATGTGGAAGTCAGATTTATGAATTGCCTCAACATGTAATTAGCTATACCACCCATCATACACCCTACACTATAAGGCTGAGAAATCAAGCTCTGTGAGAATATACTGAAAATACAGGGTTTGAAACTGGGCTACAAACAGCCAAATGCTTGTGAAATGTACCGTATTCTGAAGGAGTACAAGGAAGTCTATCTTTAATTCCAGTACATCTATAATAAAACCCTGCTTGATCCTCAGAAATCACAGGGCTCTTATGATCCGATTGCCAGTAGGGGGTTTGATTTCTAGGGCTAAAAGGAAACAGGCAAATCCATATAAGGATCCCAGACAAATAGGATGTTCAATAGGGAGTACAAACACAAGAGTACAAACAAGAGAGAACTGTTTCTTAGTTTATTGCTTCAGGTAAGTAATTTGCTACTAAGAAAATTACCCCCAGTATTAACATTTGTTCTCCCCTCTTCCCCCCTCCCCTAAAAACCCCCCACTGTAATTACCTTTGGTGGTGAACTTTGTATTACCAGATCAACTTCCGGAATATCTAACCCCCTGGCAGCTACATTGGTTGCAACTAGAACTCCAAATGTGCCATTTCTAAACCCTTTCAGTGTGACTTCTCTTTGCTTCTGTGGAATGTCACCATGTAAAGACTGCGCATCCTAAATACACAAAACAGGGTTAATGAAACAAAAGTACAGATAGCACAATCCAACTGATAGTCACAACTTCCCTTTCCCTCCAAAGGCAATAAAAATAAGCACTCGTCCATTTTTAGTTTTAGAGTTCCAAGAGTCCCAACACTATATTTTACACCATTCCCTATTTTTATACGTTTATGTCCACAGATATATTCTACAGATGCTGATATTTGCATGCATGAAATCCCAGATATATCTATGATGCATCTATCTCAGGGGACACTCACAACTTCCAGGGTACCTGCTAACAACATTCCATGGGACCTGTAACTTCATCAAAACATTGGAGTATATTCTCTGGATGGCACTTACTTTTCCAGAGACTAAAAGTACAAGAACTTAATTGGTATCGATCATGAAGATGTCTACTTCACCTTTGACATTTAAAATCAGTTTGAAAGTCAGGGAGAGGAGAGAATCTGATTCACAAATACAAGTAAAGGGCAGTGAAACATCATGGGGTTGCAATTAAGATTATATGCCTCCTCTAAAGCATAAAATTGCTTCATGAAATTGTAAAAATTTACAGAAAATTTTGAACATAATTCATTTTTGTGTTAAAAAGGGAGTTAAAGAAGTCAGTCCTTATGAGGATCAATTAAGTCTGCTTCCCATTAATTTAAAAACATTTCAAGTATGTTGTATAACAAGACTGTTATACAGAGTCAAATATTTTGTTCAATTTTGAACTGTCCCCAACTCACTCCACATCCACTCAAATTCGTTTCAGACACAGAGGATCATTGTACCTGTTTTATTGAGGCATTCAAAGCCAGTTCAGTTGCGTCCTTTTTTGTCTCACAAAAGATTATGGTCCGCCCATGACTACCACTGTAGACTTGAATAACATCTCCAATTACTGCTGCTCTTTGGGACCAATGACACTCAATAGCCAAATGCTGTCAAGAAATAAAGTTAATTCTAGTTAGCAGTAGAAGAATAGAAAACTAACTGCTGGCAACATGTTCAATTAAACACTGCATATAATGATCACACAAAGTTAACTTTGTTTTACTAAGAAGGACAGCTTACTTCTACAGTCATAGCCGTTTTTTTGGTCTTCTTTCCAATAAGGTCAACTTGCTCATATTTGGATTTCATGTACTTCTTTGCTACATCATAAACCCAATGTGGACAAGTTGCAGAAAACAGAAGTGTCTGGGGATTGTCTTCAGAATCTAAAAAATAGATACTTGTGTCATACAAAGCTAAAGCAATTTAAATAATCTCCACTATCAGTGAAAAAGGAAGGAGATTTCCAAATCATAATAGTGATGAAATAAAATAAGCAGCAACAAAAGAACACAAAGAAAGCCAGAAAAAAGGTTCATACACTTATACCTGCTATCAATTTTCATATGCTACTTTTGGACAAAAATAGGTATGAAAGAGGTAATGAGAATTTATGGATTACATAGGCGTTTGCTATATGCTAACCAATATTGTATACTTTTGAGTACAGGTATGCATTGCTTAATGACAGGGATAGATTATGAGAAATGCATCAATTGGTAGTTTCACTGCTGTGTAAACATTAGTACACAGCGCCATTTATTGGCACAATCTGGCGTAGCCAATTGTTCCATGCAACAAATCTGCACAGACCTCCATTATAAGCTTATGAAACCACAGTCGTACATGCAGTTTGCCAGAATGTCGTTATGCAGTACATATCTGTATCTCCATCCCAGTTTCTAAAAATGTAAACTTCAATTGAAAGTACATTTCTCTTGGGAAAATTTACCTAAAACAAGCATTTTCAAAATGTAATTCTACTTCAGAAGCAATATGCAAGACTAGATTTTCCTTCTTTAAAGTCAATTTCTACACATGTATTTAAACCGAGTCTTAAGGGTAGCCCTTATGAGCTCAAGCTGAAATTTGCAAGAAAAGTCCAATGCCAAAAAAGGGTAAACTAGTTCTTAAGTTCAACACTCCACCACAAGAACCAATCACTTAGAGCCTGAAACTGGGCTCATTAATTGCCTGCATGTTCGTGGTACTTGGAAAGCCAGGAGTGCTAGCACTGGGCCAGCACCAGTCAGGGCTGAGCCTAAGTACCATGAAGACTGCAAGCTGGTGCTCCTGCTACACTGGCCAGCAGTGAGTATTCTTGGGATGGGGGGGGAGGTGGAACACAGCAGAGGGAGGGCAGACCACGGGGATCCACTCAAACACAGGCTCAGAGCCAATAAAAATTGGTGCCAAAGTGGTGTTGCACAGGGCCTAGGAGCATTTGCTCCCTTACCCTGAAGAGACTCTGGCAGTAGCCTTGGTGGCCACAGGATACAGCGATCGCCATTTTGGCACCGCTGTTCCTCTGGGTGCCGTTCAGGTTTGGGATGTTATATAATTCATCCACAGGATTTGCATGTTAAGATACAAAACAAGGTGCAATGCAGTTGTCTGCAAACCAATGGCTTCAAACACAAGAAATCTTTGATGACAGCTCCACAGATGTAGCCATTACCTTTCTTATAAGCATGAACTAAAATTTCTTCTACTTGTTCAGCAAAGCCCATGTCCAACATCTGGTCAACTTCATCCAGGACAACATGCTTTAGGTTGGAAAGGTCCAACTTGTTATTTTGAAGATGATCTTTAATTCGCCCTGGAGTCCCAACGAGGATGTCAATGCCATTTCGAATTAGATCAACTGAAATAAAAGTCAATGTTTACATATAAAACTGCTTGATTATGTGCATTAAGGATCGTAACAAAATGCTACACAAAGTTGAAGCACTACTGCTAAATTTGAATGGCATATCTTAACATTCTGCCTCTAATGAGGCAAGGTCATATTGAGAGTAAATACTTTCCAAAATTCTCAGAGAATGCTTTGGTAAAAGACCAAACCCTTACACCATTCTCCAAAATGTAAACTTCAATTCTCATTGTTTTAAAAACTCTGCTTTAGAACAGTGTCTCTCAAACTGTGGTCAGACTCAGGACCCACTTGGTGGGTCACAACCTGATGTCAGGTGGGCCACTGAAAGCTGGGAGCAGCCACCTTGGAAGCTGCAGACCTTCCTTTTGCTAAATTTTCTTTTATGACTGTAAACAGTTTGAATTTTCAAGTGAGGGGTGGTGGTTGTTTTTTAATTACTTTTAGTTCATTGCTTTCACATAACATTTAGTTCTAATCTTGCTTTCTGTCAGGGATGTTTCATGGTTGCCACAGTCCAAGAATGCCAGTTCGCATTCCAGGAATGTCATTTTAATGTTACAATGAAGGCAATTCCTGCTTGATGGCACTTCCGGTCATGACATAACTTCCAGGTTAATGACATCACTTTTGGTGGGTCCTGACACGAGTGCCATTCTAAAAACTGGGTCCCAGTCTGAAAGGTTTGAGAATCACTGCTTTAGAAAGATATGCATCATTTAAGGCTATAACCCTATGCACATTCACATGAGGGAAAGTCCCAGTGAACATCCTGGGACTTAGTTCCAGGCAACCATGCCTAGGACTAGGTTTTAGTTTTCCCTTTGGGACTTGAAACCATAGCTGAAGAACTTCAGACTAGAATTCCCGCTAGACCCCCTTTCAAATTGCACCACACTTCTGAGTACAAGATATATTCAACACAGAAGAGTGAAATACTGTAACAAGCACAATGAAATAGGACTGCTAAAATACATTATGTTTTTAAACAAGGCTACAAAGTGAATGCCTCTGCAGCACCCACTAACCATACTAAATAAATGCCAAAAATGCACAGTAATCTACCTCTGTCCTTCACCTACTCCAAAGTAATGTTTTTTTCCTTTGTCTCCCCCCCTCCCAAAAAAAGCTCTAAAGAATTACAGCAAGAGGAGTCAACTTTATTTCTTAAATGCAACAATATCGAAAAGCAGCTTTAGGTCATATCTTACTCTGTCCATTATATGCTGTTCCTCCATAGAAGCAAGCCACAGTGAGTTTCTTTGTGATGTCTTTAAAGTCTCTGGCTACTTGCATAGCCAGTTCTCTGGTTGGAGCAAGAACTAGCACCTAAACAAAATAAATTTGTCAGAAATGCACCACCACAGGCTAAACACTCTCAGGCTTCATGATTGGTTTGTAAATTTGCATAACCAATGCATAATTTATACACTGCTACCATACAAAAAAGGGACGCTGCTGCTGGGCTTTCCAACTGGAAGGTTGGGAGTTCAAGACTGCGCGACGGAGTGAGCTACCGTTGCTTGTCCCAGCTCCTGCCAACCTAGCAGTTCGAAAGCACCTAAATGCAAGTAGATAAACAGGGACCACTTCAGTGGGAAGGTAACGGCGTTCCCTGCGCTATGGCGTAGAGTTATGCCGGCCACATGACCACAGAAGCTTGTCCTCAGACAAAACACCAGCTCTACAGGCTTTGAAACGGAGATGAGCACTGCCCCCTACAGTCGGTCACGACTAGACCATTCGGTCGTGGGGAAACCTTTACCTTTTTTACCATACAAAAACAAAAACTCAATCCAGTTACAGAGTGCATTCAAAGGAAATCTACCAATAGAAAAGGAACAAAGAAAAATAGTCTTGAAGTATCAGCTTAATGAAGCAAGAAGAGAAACATCTATTTTAAAAAACTTTCATCTTCTATTTCTGGTTAAAGAAATTAGCTTAAGAGCATAATAGCTCCTCTCAAACGACAGTGAGCCTTCCTTATTCATGGGCTTGGTTTCCACAGACTTGAATACCTGTGGATGCCAAACCCATGGCTAGAGGGCCTCAGAGGACCTCCCCAATGCCACTGGAGGTGGAGAAAGCCACACACAGTCCCAGGTAAGCAACTGCAGTGCTGCTCAGCTCCCCCACCCACCCCTACATAATTCAGTAACCGTAGGAGTGCCCTGGAATTGATCCCCTGGGGATATTGAGGGCCCACTGAACTTCCAATCACTTAGTTCTATCCCTTTCGTCCATAAATTGCTTATCAACCTACCTACAATTGGAAAACTACATTAAATCTATTTGCCCACATATGTTTAACTGTTGTTATTTTATTTTTCCTAATAAAATAGGAATTTCAAGTCTTCCTAACCCATCCATATAAGCAAGTCCTTCAAAAATACATTTCCAAATTTTTGCCCTTTATTCCAAGCATCATTCATGAATTACCCACTAGGTGTCTAGATTGTTCTCCTGACACAGTTCACATTTAGAAAAAGGTTTGTGAACTACAAATTATATCCTTACCCTGTAATCATTAAAGAGCTCACCCTCCAAACTTTTTCAGACCACATTTCACTTCCACCATATACCAAAAAGTAGAAAGCCTTTACTTACGGCTTGACACCTCCAAGTGTTCCTGTTATATTAACCAATGTATTTTTGTAATCCGTTTTGTTTTGTTTTACAGAGTCTCAACACTGTAATATTTAAAGGCACCCCCATATCAATTCCTGCTGCTAGAAAGATTTGTTCAACTTTCCCACCAGAGGCAGAACAAGCACAATATTTCAAACCACACTTACAACCAGTTATGCAGCCCCAAAGAGAAGAAAAATTCCTTCTAAATAGCAGCAATGTAGTGAGAATAGGTGTATAGTAGTCTGAAGCCATTTATTACAGTACCATCTGGGTGATAATTTATCAGAGCCTTTTAGAAAAAATACACCACCCCCTTCTAAAAATGAGCTTCATGGTCCTTTGGTTGGCTTAGCTACCTTTGGAGTGCGGCCTCTCTTTCTTTCTTGGGGATCTCGCTGAAGTTTTTCAATTAAAGGAATGGCAAAAGAGAATGTTTTCCCAGTTCCAGTGCGAGCTTGGGCTATCACATCTTTGCCGTCATTTATAAACTTGAAAGTCTTTACTTGTACTGGAAACAAGTAGGTAACTCCACGAGCTATATGAGAACAAGGTTTGATGAAAGAAATCAATTCAGCGTAATTAACAGCTGACAGTCACTCATATTCTTGAATAAGCAATACATTCACAACATTAGAAACATTAAATACTTGTAGTCATATATAAGTGAAAATAAATGCAAATCATCTAACGTTTCCACCAATTGCATGTTTCATTGTATAGTTATTGTACAACGCTATGAGCACTGAAAAAGCAGTAAATAAATACATGCTTATGAATATACAGGAGTCCCCTCATATCTGTGGAGGATACATTCCAAGACCTCCTTTGCCTTCAAATACAATGGGGTAACCTCTTGTTTCCTGACTTGTTGCTTCCAAATAGAAGATACCCCCAATACTTGAATATTTGTGTTGCTCTTTTCTGTATCCTTTTCAGCACTGTTGTCATTTTTTTGTTCAACAACTTGAACTTTATATAGTAATCTAAATATGCCAAAAAATTGATTCACATAACACTATAGCTGCCACTTTGTCTTCATTTTCTAGTAGTTCTCAATACTAAATTCCTTTTTCACTGCCAAAGTGTAGTTACAGTGTTTGTTTTGGTTTTCCACTATGGTTCTGAAATCTCTTTTCCCAGGTAGTCATACATAAATACTCATCAGCACCATTTATAAAATTTGAATAATTTTTGACCCAGTGTACATCATGATGCATTTACATTATTAAACCCAATAATGTTGCCTGCTCTGCCATTAACATAGGATTGCAATCCTATATATTCTTACTTGAGAGTAAGTACCACTAAATTCAATGGAGCTTACTCCTGAGTAGGCATGCATAGAAGCAAGCTGTAGCACTGTAATCCTAGGCATGTTTACTCAGAAATAAGCTCCACTGAGTTCAAAGCGACTTACTCCCACGTAAGTGTGCATAGAATTGCAGGAGATCTAGGTAAGGAGATCTAGGTAAGGGGAAGGGGGAGCATTTTGCTCCAGATTTTAAACAAAGAATTACCTTTGAGAAGGTCAACAGTTGCTTTAGAGATATCAAAGTTGGAAAAGTCTCCTTCCTTTTGTTCTGCTGTCAATTCCTGTAAGATGAAAATAGAGACTACTTATAAACATAAATCTTAACAATATTTCAAAACTCACTAAAGTACAAATAGAAAGAAAAAGCATTTATGAAAAACTCAATTCAATATACCCACAGTAATCTTATATATAAGGATCCTATAATGCTGTTACATAAAACAAACAAGAGGAATGTAAGAAAATCAGGGTAGCATCCAGAGCAATGGTTCTTAACCAGGGTTCGATCGAACCCCAGGGGTTAGGTGAGTCAGTCTCAGGGGTTCGGCCGAGGTGTGTGCGTGTGTGTCCATTCCGTTCGCTGGCCTTGATATCTGTGCTGCAGGGAACTTGGTGAACTCAGTAGTTGTTGGAATATTAAAGTAAGGCCTGGGAATTTGCAGGCCTGAATGGTGAGGCTTATCACTGAGGCCTAGCAGACCAGCAGAGGGTGCAGGGTAGTTCTGCCCAGTAACAAGACCATGTGATCTCTGATGGAATGTTGCAAGTTATTTAGCCAATCCCAGGAACACTGGTTGCTTGTCTGTTCAGCTCAGTGAGTGCATGTGTGTTCAGTCCTGTCCTGATCAGAGAGCTGTTCTGTTCTACTTTCTGTTTCTCTCTTTGCGAGCAATCCTTTTTGAGGATGGTAGACATAAAAACGAAGAAAAGGAACATTTGTTGCTAAAATGATATGAGAGTGGCACTTGCCAAGGTGAAGCCGCGCATTTCTGAACTTGTCTCTAAAAGGCAACAGCAAAAGTCATATTGATTTGCAGTAAATATTCATTGAGTTATGTTTTTGTGTGACATTCATGTTTTGTTGGTTTTGTTCTTTGAACTCAGTGATTTTATGTGCAACTGATGCATGGTTCATTTTGTGCACTAATAAAATATAAGCTGCTCAGAACAATAAAGGGAACACTTACACAACACATCCGAGATCTGAGTGAACAAAATATTCCTATTAAATACTTTGTTCCTGACATAGTTGAACGTGCTGACAACAAAATCACATAACAATCATCAATGGAAATCACGTTTATTAACCCATGGAGGTCTGGGCTTGGTGTCATACTCAAAATTGAAGTGGAAAAACACACTACAGGCTGATCCAACTTCGATGTAATCTCCATAAAGCAAGTCAAAACGAGGCTCAGTAGTGTGTGTGGCCTCCACGTGCCTGTGTGACCTCCCTACAACGCCTGGGCATGCTCCTGATGAAGTGGCGGATAGTCTCCTGAGGGATCGCCTCCCAGACCTGGACTAAAGCATCCGCCAACTCCTGGACAGTCTGTGGTGCAACGTGGCGCTGGTGGATGGAGCGAGACATGATGTCCCAGCTGTGCTCAATTGGATTCAGGTCTGGGGAACGGGCGGGCCAGTCCATAGCATCAATGCCTTCATCTTGCAGGAACTGCTGACACACTCCAGCCACATGAGGTCCAGCATTGTCTTGCATTAGGAGGAACCCAGGGCCAACCGCACCAGCATATGGTCTCACAAGGGGTCTGAGGATCTCATCTTGGTACCTAATGGCAGTCAGGCTACCTCTGGCGAGCACATGGAGGGCTGTGCGGCCACCCAAAGAAATGCCACCCCACCCCATTACTGACCCACTGTCAAACCGGTCATGCTGGAGGATGTGGCAGGCAGCAGAACATTCTCCCTGGCGTCTCCAGACTCTGTCACGTCTGTCACATGTGCTCAGTGTGAACCTGCTTTCATCTGTGAAGAGCACAGGGCGCCAGTGGCGAGGTTGCCAATCTTGGTGTTCTCTGGCAAATGCCAAACGTCCTGCACGGTGTCGGGCTGTCAGCACAAACCCCACCTGTGGACGTCGGGCCCTCATACCACCCTCATGGAGTCTGTTTCTGACCGTTTGAGCAGACACATGCACATTTGTGGCCTGCTGGAGGTCATTTTACAGGGCTCTGGCAGTGCTCCTCCTGTTCCCCCTGGCACGAAGGCGGAGGTAGCGGTCCTGATGCTGGGTTGTTGCCCTCCTACGGCCTCCTCCACGTCTCCTGGTGTACTGGCCTGTCTCCTGGTAGCACCTCCATGCTCTGGACACCACACTGACAGACACAGCAAACCTTCTTGCCACAGCTCGCATTGATGTGCCATCCTGGATGAGCTGCACTACCTGAGCCACTTGTGTGGGTTGCAGACTCCGCCTCATGCTGCCACTAGAGTGACAGCACCGCCAGCATTCAAAGGTCACCCAAACATCAGCCAGAACACATAGGGACTGCCAAGTGGTCTGTGGTCACCACCTGCAGAACCACTCCTTTATTGGTGGTGTCTTGTTACTTGCCTATGATTTCCACCTGTTGTCTACTCCATTTGTGCAACAGCATATGAACTTGATTGTCAATCGGTGTGGCTTCCTAGGTGGACAGTTTGATTTCACAGAAGTGTGATTGACTTGGAGTGACATTGTGTTGTTTAAGTGTTCCCTTTATTGTTTTGAGCAGTGTATATCTTTATGTTTTGAATTTGAAAAAACACACATTTTATTTTTCCAACTATGAAGGATTCGGTGAATGCACGTATGAAACTTGCGGGGTTCAGTACCTCCAAAAAGGTTAAGAACCACTGATCCAGAGTATCCCCTCCTTGCAGGAAGAATGGGAAACTGCGGGTATCACCCAGAAAGAGTAATTGCTATACAAACACAATTGTAACAATACTGTATATAAAATATACTAGTGACAAAATGCATCAACAAGTTAAAAAATAAGGAAATACAACCTTACCCGAGTATAGACTCAGGCCACAATCCTAACCTGGAGTTAGGTTGGCATCAGGGCCACTGTAAAGCGCTTTTGGACCACTCTCAGAGTCAGGAAGGATGGCGCATGTCTGTATGCTGGCCACTCTGACTCTGAGACCAGTCCAAACATACTTTACTGTGTCCCTTGTGCTGGTCAAACTTTGCTGGCCTAATTCCAGGTTAGGATTGCGCCCTAAAAAACCCAACAATTACGCTCAGAGATTAAAAAATGTTTAGCTCCACAGATATGAGCAAATATGTAAACTATACAATCAAACTAGAAATTAACAGAAAATACAAGCAAAATTGTAATAACAAAGGTGTTTTGTCACAATACTTGTCCCAACATTATGATCCATAATAAAACAGCTCTCTTATCCCAAGTTCCCATATTCATTTAAATTCAGAAAATGAGGTGCTTAGCCTGATTCTGTGCCGCTTTATTTATACACCAGAGTTCAGTGGGGCTTAATCTTCACAGTGCATGCCAAGAATTGCACTTGGGAATCCCAAGGTTAACATGTCCTAGTGTTGCACATTGAGTATGTCCAATACACATTGAATGTTTTTAAACAGTACTGAAGAAATGCACCAGATACAATTGAACCCTGGAATGGGGGGATCTGTTCTGAGACCAAATCCAGCAGAAAAGCAAATTTGCAGGTCGGATCCAATAGGACATCCAGATGCAACCAGAGGGTCCAGAGAGACCATGCAAGAGACCTTTGCAGGCTGCAAGCTTCAAAAAGGCCCCTGGAGGTGTTGGAAATGCACTTTTGGTTTTTACAAAAATACGTGTTCTCCCTGATGCAACTAGAGAACACCTCCAGTTGTTTCCAGGAGATCAGGTGAGGCCCACCACCATGGATTCAGAAGCCATGGTGAGTCAAATCTGTGGGTTTGAACCCTGTGAATAAAGAGGACCAACCTGCATAGTGTATTCTGAAGATTACACTTTGCTTTGGCTCATAAATTAAGGGATCGATCCTATCCAACTTTCCAGCATTGATGCAGCAGTGCCAATGAGGCATGTTCTCCGTTCTGATGTGGGAAGTCACAAAAGTGTCCTCAATGTAAGGGAATGTTTGTTCAGCTACCTCAGGGCTGTGTTGTGAGTGCATTGGCACTGGAACATCAGATATAATTGGCCTCTAATTCATTTATCTATGCCTAATCATAGTACTAAAATGCAACATGAAAACTAGGAATCAGAGTCTTCTGCTGTCCACAAGAGAATTAATCAAATAAGTACATAAAACAAAAAGCACAATCTCACCGGATCCTGGTCACTGTCGCACTCTGTACTTGATTCTTCACCAGAATTATTCTGATCTTTTGAGTGTACAATCCCATTTTTCACAGATGTTTTCTTATTTTCCATTATTATGTTTACTATATCGTCAACCACTTCTTTCTTCTTTTTAATTTTCTTTGGTTTAGGAGGCTCCAATTCTGCATCAGATAGTTCATTTTCCTCTGACTGAACTTTCTGCTTTTTCAGTTTGTCCTTTTTAGACTTATCTTTTTTATCCTTCTGGAGGGTGAAGTCATGAACAGGAAAAAACTCAGATTAAAATTCATACATTTAAGATATTTAAGCCCCTCCCCCAAGAAACAGTCTTTCGCCCTCTATAACTTCTCTCTGTTTAATCACAACATTACCTTGCAGTCCAATGGAAGTTGACTAGGGACTTCTAACTTGACTACAGACTTCAATCCTAATCTGGAGTTAGGCCTTTGTGCCAACCCAGGAGTGTCACAAAACCACAATAAAGTGTGTTTGGACCACTCTCGAAGTCAGAGAGTATGGCACACGTCCATGTGCTGGCCTCCTTCTCAGAGTGGTGCAAATGTGCTTTTCAGACCAGGACAAGGAACTTCTGCCACCCTAACTCCAGGTTAGGATTGCCCCCTGGAACAGAAGTCATTGCCATGGCAGAAATATTGCATTAGTTCCTTGCACAAATATAATGAGGAATGCTTGCTTTTTTCACTATTCCCCATACTGGTGTCTGTTAGCCTGTACCATTTTTAATGCCTGTACAAGTCCTCAACACAGAGTAGAGAATAGAACACAACCAGTATCTGCACTATACATGGGAATGATCACAAGATTTTCTATTGTTCACTGTACAGAAAGTTTTTTTTAAACATGTCTTGCGCAAAAATATGTGGATTTTGGATGTCCGGATAATTGGTAATCTACCTGTAATACAAGTAACGAATATGATGGTGATTAGGCTTTCAGCTTCCTGAATTTTACAAAGTCTTATGCAGAATCTGCAGGCCCCGCTTTTATATTTGATATTGATAACAGTATAATAAACTGTTATAGTAGATCCATGCCTAATGCGCATCATTTACTGATTTCTATGATAAACTGTTGTCTGGATTCTAAAGCCCTAATACTGTACATTCCAAAAAAAAAAAAAATACACACAGTGGTAAGCCTGGCTTTCTCCCAAAGACATTTACAACGCGATCCTATGCACTTACTCCAAATTTAAATGCCACCGAGATCAATCGGATTAACTCCCTACCAAGCGTATATCAGATCAAAGCTGCGTTCCAGATCCGAGGCGATATTCTAACTTGGGAACTCCCTGCTTACTTTTAGCCGCTTGTACAGCACCATTTTTCAAAGCTTGTATACTCAGGCGCCAGCCCTGGCACTTTTTATACCATCAACCAGCCAGGCCTCTTCGCCCTTAAGAGACCGCGTGGCAACGGGTCTCAGCTACTTGAGGCTTGACTTGACCGAGATGTCGGCTCCAAAGACGGTGCTAAGAACCACTGTAGGCCAAAGCAACGATGGCCTCAACCTAGTAACCCGCGTGGAGGACGCCGCTGGCGACTGTAGGCCAAAGCAACGACGGCAGCCTCGTAATCCGCGTGGAGGAGGACGCCGGGTTCCTTTTCCTGTTGCTGTCCCGGCCTTTGGCTCCTCCCCGCTTGCCTGCTTGCCGGGCTGACGTCGCCACCCGCTGCTTCCAGGCGCACCGCCACGAGGCCCAGGAGGCCTCGCCGACCCTCTCCCCCCTCACCTTGCGCTTTCTGCCGCCGCTGCTCTCCAGCGCGCTCTCGGGCTGCATGGGGCTCTCCGGCTCGAACTCGTCCTCGCTCTGGCAGGCGGGTCGGGGGGCTGTGGGCATTTCCTGGGACTCTTCGCCGCTGCGCTGGTGGGAAAAGCGGCTGCTTCGGACCGAGGCCGACGTGAAAGGAAAGAGCCCCGCCCCAGCGGTGCTAGGGAGGAGGCGGGGCGGCGCCTGGCCGGGGGAGGCGGAGGGGCGAGCCAAGCTTCGCCAGCAGGGGGAGCGGAGGAACGGGGACGGCGCGGGCGCGGAGGAGAAAGCCTGAAAGACCCGAGTCGGGAGCCTCGCCCGGGACCGGAGACCCGAAAGCTGCAGAACCGGCAAGAGAATCCGCTGCGTCAGGCACCCGCACGACATCCCATTCCCCCCTCACGCGGCGCCGGTCTAAGGCGCGTGCCTGCTGCTCCGCCCACCGCCAAGTGCTTGCTGTGACGCGTCTCCCCACCCCATTTGCCGTCACGGCTCCCTCCCAAGCAGGGAGCCAGCCAGCGCGAGAGGAGGCTGGTTTCACGTTAGTCTTCTCAGGCTACAATCTATCTACGCTTACCTGGGACTAGTAAGCCCCATTGACTATAATGGGACTTACTTCTGAGTAGACATGCTCAGGATTGGGCTCTGAGAGGTCGTCCTCTTTGCCCTCTGGGAACCGGGACCTTACATAACGGACACGATTGCTACCAGTACAACGGTGTTGTATACAGCCAGCACCTAGAGAGCGGAAGGAATGACGTACACGCGTCCACATAAAGTCTACAGAATAGTAGTCTGCTGATATTGGCGTAGTAGTTCCTCCGCTCATACCTAGCGGAAGCCTAAATTTGTGGACGGAGTTGGGCAGAACGTTTCAATCTATTCTGCTTTCAAGCCTCAAAGCAAAAACAAAAAAACAAAAAAAACCCTCATCTATATATATAAAGAAGAGCGTATGTATGTGTGTGTGTGTGTAGTGTATGTTTGTTCCACATAGGCTCCGCAACGCCTGGACCGATTCGCGCCAAACTCGGCACGCGGGTGCCTTGGCCCCCCGAAACCATCGCTGCGCGGTTTTGGAACGGATCGCGCCCCCACGGGCACGGGTACAAGCGAATTTGTGGTTCTCTATGGACGGCTATGGGCTGAACCCCAGCATTCCGAGGCTCTGATGATGACATGATGAGATGCAAATGACATGCGGAATCTTCAGGCAGCAACTGAACTCTTGACAGTTGAAGACAAACAGCAGCCAATCGGATACAAGGCCAGGGAAATGTGTTCTGTGGACATTTGGGCGGTCCCTGCTTGGCAGTGGACAGTTGGCACAAGGTGCTGTGGCTGTTGCTCTCTCTGAAAGTTTACTTTCACTGTGTAATGTAAGGGAATTGGGCAGGTGCAACCAAAGGCTACAAAGATGAAACAACAGTGTACACAGGAAACACCTGAGGGAAAAAAAAACACGACTTGCAACGCTACGTCACAGAGCTGCTACATCTAGAGCAACAGAAACAGTACAGCAGCGTGACAAAAGTACACGATACGAGAGACAGAGCTGCTACATCTAGAGCAACACAAACAGTACAGCAGCGTCACAAACAACTACAGGATGTGAAACAGAGGTCTACTACATCTAGAGCAACAGAAACAGTACAGCAGCAGGGATGGGACATATAAACACCCGGGCACACATGTGAGTGGGGGGG
>JAJKFI010032111.1:0-15842 GCA_029204185.1 Lerista edwardsae
GTATGTATGTATGTATGTATGTATGTATGTATGTATGTATGTATGTATGTATGTATGTATGTATGTTCCACAGGGACCGACTCGCGCCAAACTCGGCACGCGGGTGCCTTGGCCCCCCGAGACCGTCGCTGCACGGGTTTGGAACGGCTCGTGCCCCCACGGGCACGGGTACAAGCGAATTTGTGGTTCTCTATGGGTGGCTATGGGCTGAGCCGCAGCATTCCGAGGCTCTGATGATGTCATGATGAGATGCAAAGTACATGCAAATGACATGCGGAATCTTCAGGCAGCAACTGAACTCTTTACAGTTGAAGACAAACAGCAGCAAATAGGTTTCCCGCAGGGAATCTTATACAGGGCCAGGGAAATGTGTTCTGTGGAAATATGGGCGGTCCCTGCTTGGCAGGTGACAGTTGGCACAAGGTGCTGTGGCTGTTGCTCTCTCTCTGAAAGTTTACTTTCACTGTGTAATGTAAGGCAATTGGGCAGGTGCAACCAAAGGCTACAAAGATGAAACAACAGCGTACACAGGAAACACCTGAGAGAAAAAAAACACGACTTGCAACGCTACGTCACAGAGCTGCTACATCTAGAGCAACAGAAACAGTACAGCAGCGTGACAAAAGACTACACGATAAGAGAGACAGAGCTGCTACATCTAGAGCAACAGAAACAGTACAGCAGCAGGGATGGGACATATGAACACCCGGGCACACATGTGAGTGGGGGGGGGGTCAGGGATGGGACATATAAACACCCGGGCACACATGAGAGTGGGGGGGTCAGGGATGGGACATATAAACACCCGGGCACACATGTGAGTGGGGGGGTCAGGGATGGGACATATAAACACCCGGGCACACATGAGAGTGGGGGGGGGTCAGGGATGGGACATATAAACACCCAGGCACACATGTGAGGGGGGGTCAGGGATGTAATGGGACATATAAACGGGCCATCTGTATGCCTGGTGAGTGGGGGGGGGGTCAGTGAGGGGACATATAAACATCCGAGCGAAGCCGGGTACATAAAAGCTAGTCTATATATAAAAGGATGTGAGTATGTGTGTATATATGTGTGTATATATGTTCCGCATAGGCTCCGCAACACCTGGACTGATCGACACGAAACCTGGAATGCATACACCTTGCGGCCTGGCGGCAAACACTGCGGGGGTCAGGCCCCCCCTAGCGCCCCCAGGGGTGGGGATACACGGGGGGCCCCGCGTGAAAATGGTTGAAAACGGCCGAAATTAGTGTCGAATCCATCGTTTTCGGGGTCGCCGAGACGAGCGGTGATGTTCCCGATGCCGCTGGAGTCCAGGTTCAGCCTCCCCTCAACGTGGGAGGCAAGAAGGGGTGCAAAACAAAACATTTGCCATGCCCTGCTGGAACACCTGGACCGATTGGCACCAAACCCGGCATGCGGAAGCCTAGCGGCCTGGCCACAAACACTGCGGGGGTTGGGGGGCCCTAGCACCCCTGGGGGTGGGGTACGCAGGGTGGCCCACGTGAAAATGGTTGAAAACGGCCAAAATCGGCATAGAGTCCATAGTTTCCGTGGTCGCTGAGACGAGCAGCGACGCTCCCGACGCCGTTGGAGTCCTGGTTCGCCCCCCTTCGGCGTGGGGGGCATGAAGGGGTGCAAAACAAGACGTTTGCCATGCCCCACTGCGACACCTGGAGCTATTGGTGCCAGACTCGGCACGAGCGTGCCTTGCAGCCTGGTGACAAACACTGTGGGGGTCAGGCCCCCCTAGTGCCCCCGGGGGTGGGGGTACGCGGGGCCCCCACATGAGAACGGTTGAAAACAGACGAAATCGGCGTCAGATCCGTAGTTTCCGGGGTTGCCGAGGCGAGTGGTGACGCTCCCGATGCCGCGGGAATTTGGGTTCGGCCCCCCTTTCGTGTGGGGGTCAGAAGGGGTGCGAAACAAAATGTCCGCCATGCCCTGCTGGAATGCCTGGAGCGACGCACACCAAACCCAGCATGCGCGTGCCTTGCGACAAACACTGCGGGGGTCAGGCCCCCCCTAGCGTCCCAGGGGCGGGGGGCGTAGGGGGCCCCATGCGAAGACGGCAGAAAACGGCCGAAATCAGCATCGAGTCCATAGTTTCCGGGGTCACCGAGACGAGTGGCGACATTCCCAACACAGTTGGAGTCCGGGTTCACCCCCCCCCCTTGGCATGGGGGGCGAGAAGGGGTGCAAAATTCATAAACTCTGGAAGATCATTTTGTTACCTGGGCAACACTGGGTAACAAAAAGCTAGTAAATGAATAAAGTGTGGTATCAGTTGTAGAAGGATGACATTATTCCAAGCTTAAGACAAATCAAGAACAATGTCTGCACAATATAGATAATTACCATGCATAAGCCATCATGGTCACCATTCAAAAACAGTATGAGATCATACATACATGTTCAGTGGCACATACCAACCACAGTGAAGTACAAAGGCAGTGTGGGTACAATGAATTTCATGCTACAAATGTTCAGAAATGAGCATGGAACATAAAGCCAGCCCTGCCATGAGTCAGAATGAAGCAGCTTCCTAAGGCAGAAAACTGTATGCTGCTAACAGTGACCAATTGATGAGGACAATATTTTGATAGGGTGGGGTGTGGCAAATCTAGAAAATCTCCAAACTTCCTCCACACCTGTATTAAATTATAGGCATGCCCCGATATCTGCTGGGGTGCTGTTCCGAATCCCCCCATGGATACCTGAAATCATGGATACTGGGGATGCCTTTTTAAAGATAGGGAAACATCAGTGATTTTTCTGCAACAAGGTAAAGGAGATTTATTTAATGTTCCCCTGATTTTTTAATAGGCATCCCAGTGTCTTTAGTATCTGTGGAAAACTGAAACAGTGGACACTGAATCAGTGGATACTGGGGCACACCTGTACAGGTTATCACAGTGCTCCAGAACTAAAACTTGTGCAGAGGTGCACTTACAGTGCTGCGAGGAGAGGCGGGCACAGGAGGCACAGTTGCAGCAGGACTCAGTAGGGGGGGGAAAGTGGCATGCTTTTTGGCCCTGCCTCACGTTTGGTATGCTCCTAATGGAGTGGTTCCCAATGCTGGGGTGTGTGCAGTGATGTCATTCAGGGGGAACGGACCAGAATGGGCGTTCCGGATCCTAACAGGCTCCGTGGCTGGTTCCGGGTTCCCGACAAGTGCCAATCAAAAGTGAGTTCCTGTTCCTAAATCATTTGAATGGCACCACTGGGTGTGTGGCGGGGTGGTGCAGGGGGAGGTGCAGCAGCGCTGGGGGGGGGCAGCAACATCACCCCACTCCTGGTGTGCTTTGAGCCAGTTACGGCTCTGCACTTGTGCAATTCAAAATAATGGAATATAATTTAGGTTTAATGTAAGTGTAAGCAGCTAGTGCCCACTTGAGTAAGGCTGCAAGCCTATACACATGTGGAAGTCAGTCCCATTGAAATAACTGGAATTTACATTGGAGTAAACACGCATAGCATCATGTTATAAATGTTATTTTTGTATTGTCTCCTGATAAGACTAGGAAAAACACAATCTATCCGAGTTCTCTTAAGACATCTTGTGAAGAAGTTGTTAAACAGTGCTTGACCTCAGTTTTATAACTGGCAATGGTTAGGTTTAACAGAATGTGTTTAGAGAAGTTCTTGAGAACTATTTCCACAATGATGTTGCTAAGCTACAACCAGCAGGTGTATAAATCAGTGTCAGTTTGCTTTGTGGAAAACAGAAGAATTTGAGGGGGGGAAATACTGTGACTAGCATACCACTTCAGCTGGTTGTTGTAAAGAGAATAGCAGGTTTTACAACCTCTTGCAAAGAGATTTTCACTGTTTTGTCTTTGCCAGTATTACAAAGTTTATTCCAGAAATCACCAAGCACTGCTGCTACCAGGAAGGTTTTAGGCATCTCATTTTCTTTCCTTCACTGTTCACAAAGAAAATGTTGTTGGACAAGGAAATCTTTGCTAGTAGTGGCATATATTTAGAGTTTCACACAAGGGTCTGAAAGAGTTGCTAAACCTATGTGATGTGCTTTTCAATCTGCACCCTGACTCTTCATCCACCCCAGATGAGCCAAGGTTAAGCACCAGCTCTATGTTCTGAACAATCAGCTTTCTGGGAGAGGGAGTGGTTCCTTCTTTTCTTCCAGTGCTCTTCAAACATGCCTGCAATGAGGTTCTAATTTTTTTCCCCTGCACTGCAATGTAGCACATATTATAGTTCTCATTAAATATCTTTAAGACATTTCTCAAAAAATATCTTTAAGGCTTACCAATAATATTTGTTTTGGCCTAGAGAAAAGAAACTTGTCACCCATCACATAAAGCAAATGCAGGCACCATTGATTTTAGCATCCAGCACAAATTCAATACTGGGAAAAGGAACTTAGAAGATTTTGTTGACTGAACTCTAGCATAGCAGCCTGCCAAAATGCACGTATTATTGACCCTCAAATGATTTTACCAGTCTACTCAAACTCAGCTAATTGTTTACACATGTGAAACCTGAGCACACATTTTCCAAATACATACTGAAACACAATGTGGGAAAGTCATCTGCAATGCAAGAGTCAGATAACAAAACACAGGGAACAAAAACTCTTCAGATACGCTTCACCAGCATAAAAGGATGTTTTGTTCTGTCCCTGTAACTTGAGCTTTGCTGGATTAATGGTGCCCTTACTAGGCAAGTAACACATTTCTGTCTGTTGCTTTGACATTCAGATTTGTTTGTGCTGCAAGTCACTGCAATTCTGTCATGGTCAACTGATCTGTTGCACACTGGAGCTCAATTTTACTTTTACACTATTAGAGTTGATTATACCTGGTAGGCCATGTTACTGATTATACTTAGGGTCAAAGTGCACAAGACGCAGAGGATCTGTAATGGGATCTCCTAACTTTTCCATGTTTACTTTGAAGCAGCTGTGGGGGCCTCCAAATTTTAGCATTGTGGTGGTATACATTGAAGGAGGAATTTAGCTTTTCCTTCAGCCCATATTAAACCATAATTAAATGCCAAAGGACCTGTGCTGAAGCCTACAAATGCAAAGGCTATATCCTGTACAGTTCATCTGCATCTTATGTGATCTCAGGTGATTCGGAGGGTTGGTGTGCAAAGTCAAAACTACCTGCACAGTGTAGTCTAAACTTCCTTAAATCCAACAAATATGTTGGATAAGTCTCTTAAAGGACGAAAATTACATTAAGACAGACATGCAAGATGACCGAGGGAACAGAAGCATCAGCCTCTCATTTCAGGCTCACTCCAGAGCAAAAACAGAGTACTGAAAGCCAAATAGCAGGTGGAATTGCTTGCACTATTGTTGTTTTTCTCTTTTTGGGGGTGATGATGAGCATGTATACAGGAGTGCCCCAGTATTCATGGGATATCCACGGATACCATGATACTGTAATGCCTATTAAAAAGATAGGGGAACATTAAACAAATCTCTTTTTTTTACCTTGTTGCAGAAAAACCACTGATGTTTCCCTGTCTTTAAAAAGGCATCCCCAGTATCAATGGTTTCAGGTATCCACAGAGGGGTCAGGAATGGAACCCCACCGGATACCAGGGCATGCCTGTATTTCAATTCATGCATGTCAATCATGCATAACATGTGGGCTGACTATACATGTACTAATAGCATGTAGCATACCATGATGACAGGAAGCAGGAGCTCTTACAAAGGGGATGAGCCGAAGTTCTCCAGTAAAGTACACATATTTTGCATGAAGAAGTCCTATCCCTGACATCTGTAGCTTAAAGGATCTGAATGTAGGAAGGCTGGGAAGACCTTTACCTATCTTGGAAAGGTGCCAACATATTAGACCAATGGTTCTCAAACTTTTTAGAATGACAATCTGTCCAGGGCCTACCAGAAGTTATGTCATGGCTGGAAGTGCCAACATTGTGACGCCAGAGCCTGCTGCTTTCCTGAGAATGCAGCAATAAGTTGGGTTATTTCTCAGCCATTTTCCAATAGCAAAGTGAATCAGAAAGGAAAAAAGCCTATTTACAGCCTTGACACAAACAAAACACACAGCCTTCCCTCTCTCCAGCATCCCATCTTCCCATATTTTCAATATGGCTGCTCTAGATGATTAGCAACCCACCTGAAATTGGCTTGCAACCCACTGGTGGATCCTGATCCACAGTTTGGGAACCACAGGAGCAGACAATACAGACCCAGATGGACCAAAGCAACTTCATGTGTTTCATACAAGACAAACCACAACATTTCCAACTCCATTCTAAAGTGAGAGTATTCACATGATTCCCACCCTCAGTTTGATTGCCATATCCTTTGTTTAGATATTTAATTGTATAAATCACTGTTCAATAGTAATAATTCTCAAGGCAAGGAATTAGAAAACTAAACAAAATAAATAAAATGAATGATGAAAACAATTTTGCAGCAAAAAAAAAAAAAGAAAAAGCAATTTACCAATTAAAAGCCAACCAAAACAAGCAAGTCTTCATTGCCTATATAAACAGGGCAAGATCTTGAAGCCCAGCCAACAACTGATTCCAGCAACTTAGGACCACAGAAAACACCAAAGTGGTCACTAGTCTATTGGCAATGAATGTTCAGAACCTGATCTTAGAGACTGGAATGATAGATCAGTGATTGTTCCAGCCTAAGAGTTGAATATGCTCTATTGCCCTGTGTTGCACAGCTAAGCATTGACCATCTTCATGAAAGATATTGAGGTCACTTTCTTAATTGAGAGTGCTCATGTGTTCCAATTTATAGATCTTTGTTGTTTACCAGAATCTCCCCTAAGAAAGGGAGATATCATCGTGCACTGTGTTTCATCTTCTGTGGTGGTGGTGGGGTAGGGTAAATGTCTGGCAAATCCCATCCCTGAGATGTGCACAATAAATCCAGCTGCAGTTTTCAGTGGTGGCAAGCAACAAGTCACAGGCTCTGAAGCTTGCTTGGTTTTCTCGAGGGACTGTTCACAGTGAATTCCTAAAACTGAAAATGAGAGGTCTCAAGCCATCTGGATGTCACACAACACCCTTTCCAAACCTGGAAAGCATTCTTCACAGTCCCAGACATATGAAGCCTGGTAGTGATGAATCACTGGTGAATGTGCAAATGGCCAGATTGGTTTATGTTTCCAGGACTATGCAACTGGGGTGGAAACAGGTTTTGATTCTAAACTCTACTGGACACTGTACTGTCTCAACAGATCCTTATCGCTGATCATACAATGGAATTAATCTGTTCTTTCCATTTTAGAGAGTTCCCAAAGTCTTAGTTTTTGAAATGCTGAAAAAACCTCTTTATTAATCCAACTGCATTTTATAAGGCAGAGAAAAGTTTGGGATACACTTACCCTATCAACTAAGATATACAAAGAAACTAAGCTATCAACCTAAACAAAAGAAGTATCTAACCCAAGATAGAAAGATTACTTCTTAGAGAAATTGTTTAATACAAGTAAGAAGAATGGACGTCCCAGAATATTCAACTGCATTGTTTAACTGTGTTTCATTCTTTGGCTATTTTTTCCCCTCAGTGTTTTTCAGATAAGTCTAACATGATATGCTGATCATCATTTTTATGTCTCTATTTTCAGAGCCTGGTTCATTTTGTTGTTTTTGTATTTGTACTTAGTTGTGTCCCTTACTGTTTAGACAGAAATATGTATTTGTCATATGAATCTTACTACAAAAACCACTAAAGTAAAAAGTCAAACATTAAAAAAAGGAGGAGAGCAAAAAGATGCTGAGAGAACATTACCGTATGTGCCTGGTGGTAATATTTATTAGGTGATAGTTTTCCCTTACCTTACCTGTCAAATGGAGCAAATCAATCATTATTCCCCTATTAACATCAGTATAGGATTAACTCAGGGGTTTAAAGAGGTGAATAATGGCTAATTCCAATTCCATTTCAAAGTTAATTTCCAACCAATCTCCCTCTAAGTTAAGAGTGTGTGCTCTGCATAAGTCTGAAATGGTTTTCATCCCCTTCTCTTCCCTGTGGTGATAATCTTTTCCTCTTAATCAATATACACAAGCTTCAAACAACCTCATTACAATGACTCTGCAAATGTTCCAGGCATATTTAGATCCAGACTACTTTCTAAAATCTTTGAAACCATACAAAGAGAGGCTAAAAATGTGGAAGTGAATGATCAAGCAGCAAGTGTCAAGTTTATTCATCTTCAAAGGATATTGATATGGGCATATTTCCTGGGTTTTTCAACAATCCCAAGAAATCATTATAAAAAGAAGGGAGCTTCAATCCCAATGGTCCAGATTAGCAGGTAGCATTTTTACAAGGAGTCACATTAACAACTGAAGATTGATCAGTAATATTGATGCATTTGGCTCCAGATATTGTTGGTCTTATAAGACACTACCAAACACCATTTCAATTAGGTACTGTAGCCAGGAAAACAAGAAATATTTCATTAAAGTAGTTCTTGCTGTGGGCATGTGACTTCACTGCTGATTTAATTCAGGGGTCTCCAAACTATGGCCCAGGGTCCATATGTGGCCTGTCACAAGATTTTATCTGGCCCTCAGCAACTGAAAATATTGTTTTCCCAACCGCATGGTTATTAAGTTAATATGTGCAGTTCTGTCTGCTGCACTCCTTTCCATATGGCCAGACTGATGCCAGCCTGGCTAACCCTCATTTTTAGTCACTTGGGCCATATGCTTTAAGACCCTCAAACCACATGTATTCAATGTGAACCTCATCCCTGCCAATAGAACAAATCGAAAAGCACACACAGAAGTTCTGCAGACTGTACTAAGCCTCCTACCACAGTTTGTCACAATGTGTTGCTAGTTTCGCTGTCAGGTGGTGGGGATCTGGGGACCCTGTGATTATCACCAGATACTACCTAAAGTACCACCACTGGTAAAATACCATTGGTTAGGAAATGTTGCTGTAGCATCATCTCAGACGATCTGATAATCCATGGATAGAGGTGAGTTAAAATTGTTTTATTTTTTTGCGGATTTCAGTGTTTTCCAAAGTTAGAAGTGCAGAAAGCAGTGTTATGTGCTTTTATTCCAAGTACATTTTTATAAATTATAATTGCTTTAAAAGTGTACTAGGTAGATGATATAGATGACTTTTTCCAGTCCAGGAACTGGAAGGTGGACAGAGATGGGCATCCCCTCCAATCTGCTGCCTGGAATGAATGCTTCAGTTGGCCTCATGGATAGCCTGGCCCTAAATATATCTCTGCCTACCAGAGGGTATACAGAAACAAGGAAAGATATGGCTAGCCTGTCATGTTTGAAAGTTTTCTGTGGTGCATCTGACTGGATGGAACAAGATGCCAGTACAAGGTAGCCAGTACAGGTGGAGCCTTTATATCTGCAAGGATTCCATTCCAGGAACCCTCGCGTAAAAAAAACAAACCTGTGGGTAATTAAACCAGCGGATTCTCAGCCCCAGAGAAGCTACATTTGCACACTGCTTTGGCGTGGCTGAGAATCTCCTGTTTCAGTTGCACAGAAGCCATGGCTTTGATGTGGCTGATAATTTTTCCCCCACCTCACCCTCCAGACATGACAGAAAGCCATGAGGAGCCACAGCTTCACTAGTGCTGAGAATGGGAGATTCCCACGACCACTGGTGTCCGGAGGGTGGGGGGAGGAAAATCCTTGTTGAGTCAAATCCATGGATGTACAATCCGCTGATAATTAGGCTCAACTGGTATTAGCAAAGGTTATTAGTATGGCTGTTTTAACTAGGATTTGATCCAACACAAAGATTGTCTGTTTCAGACCATCAAGGCATTTTCAACATTACACTGAGAAGCATGAATGCATTCAGTTATTATGCATGATAAAAGCCAGTACTTCTCAAGTCTAACATTACTGGGTCTTGAGTTTTCAAACCTGTGCTCAGCTGCCAGATGGGATCACAACATGGAACAGAGATGAAAGACAGGCAGTCATGAAAGGAATTCAAGCAGCGTATAAACACACAACCCTCTGCTGAGTTGCCATTCCCCGTTAGACTTATGTGGTGTCGGTTGAGGGAAGAACACCACAGAAAAAGTGGCTAGCACAGTAAGACTCAATGTTTTGGTGTTTAAGCAGAGGTCAGGTATGAAGCTTACAAAGCACATATTTCTTTTACATCTTAACATAATAACATGACATAACTATGCAGGCTGCTAAAACAACCAAAATACATTTTTCGTTATTTCCCTGCCTCCTTCCTTATCAGTAATGCCTTTCCCACCTGGGATAGGGGACAGCAAGGTAAAATACATCTCCTTCGTTCTGTGCATTTTTTAAAAGTAGAAATTAAAAGACAATTAGGAAAACACCACCACCACAATTATTTATATTACTGGCAAAAGGGCTTTGGAGTAAACACTTCGTAAATTACATCCAAAGCCTTTTTTCTGAGGGGTTGGAGACATCATACACAGTTCATCCACCACCATTTTATCCTCACAACAATGCTGTGAGGAAGATTAGGAGAGAGAGAGAGGCCTAAAGTTATCCAGTCAGCTTCATGGCTGAGTGGGACTTGAATCTGAATCTCCCTGGTCCTAATCTTAGCACACTAACCATCATGTCAAAAGGAGTATTTCCTTTCTGATTTCACTGTCCTGCATTTGAAGAACAGTCTTCATTATTATTTGGTACACAGCATACCACAAATACCATCAATAATCAAGGACGTAGCCCTATGGAGTGTGTACCTCCTATTAGACATGGCTACTCTTTTTTGTTCTATTGAGCTGCCATTAGAAAGCCCCTCAAGGAGATTCTGGAGGGGGAGAAAGATTGTGGGGGACTTAGAGAATGACTTAGGAGACTGAACCATCCTGGAGCTGCATTTAACAAGCAGCCTTGTCAATGCCAACAGTAAGACGGGCTTAAGCCTGCAGTCACATCCCAGCCTGGGTCAGAATAACTGCAGTTGCAGGTCGAAAGGATTTCTCTCACCTGTGAACAAATTATTAGTTCCCCTTTGTCTAAGGACTCACATACAAAGGTAAAGTTGTTTTGTATTTTTCCCCTTGCTTCCTCCTTCCTGATTTCACCTCATCCCGTTTATATCTTCTGTTAACTTGTCAACTAGTCCCTCCTCCCAATTCTTCCAGGAAATGAAGGGCTAACAGACTGGAGGATCAGTTTGGGCCCTGGCGATCATTCCTCCCTCATCCATTTTCTTACTGTTTAAGGTCCCACAGTTTCTTCCTCAACAACCAAAAGTTGCAAGTGGGGGAAGCGGCGCTACATTTGAAATAAGAACTAATTACAAGACTGTTCATTATCACTAATTCCCTTCCTAACTTATTCAATGTAGACAGAAGTTTAATTTCAAAACTGCTGACAATTAAAAACTGATTAAACCTGGTGAAAAGCTTCTCAGCTTCTATAACACTAAAGAAAATAAATAAGGTGTGAGGTGCATGACCATGTCAAGATTTCCTGAAAACACTGGCTAAAATCTAAAGTTTATCCAGCACAACAGCCGTTTCCATGGCAATTCTGACTAGAAACACACTTCACCACTGCCCTTTGATGAGCCTTCACGGGATTCTATTCAAACAAATAACATTTCCTCAATGCAGATATTTAGACAGCCCCATCCAAGTCATTTTCCAATATGCCATCTCATGCTTCTAACCCTTTAGCACACCTTTTAGAGAGTGCAAGCAACACAGCCTAGGATGAGGCAACACAGGGCACAGCAAACCTGATTCTCAGTGGCTAGAGCCACTAGAGCCAAAAAACAAAAATCTGTGGGAAATGAAAGTCAGTGGTTGAGCAAGCAGCAAAAAAGACAGAGCTACAGAAATATGTGGAGAAGAGGAAGACCATGGATTATTTCCTAGGGGAGTAGACACCTGAGAAATTGAGTAGAAAGGCATACGGCAAAGGGCTGGAACCTGCCCACTCATCCCCTTCCCTCCTACATGTGAAATGTGATGGGTCACCTACTGACTAACTATAAGTCAACTATAAGTTTACTCCTTGCCAGGAAATTTAGTTACTTTCGTTGGGGCCAACAAAGAGCTTAATCTTATTTATATTAGTGTCCAGAGCCCCAGGTATCATATAGCGTAACTGGACCATAGGCCAAAGCCTTACCATTCTGAGGCATTTTGAAGTAGTTCATTCCTTACATGAGATTTCAGAAAATTGTATCTGCATTTGGTGGCAGATAAAGAATGACCACACAACACATTTCAACTCGTATTTGTTCTGTAATGAGTTTATTCTTTTACTACCTAACTACTCTTAAATGTTTCCATGGGGAAACTCTTCCTCTGCTTTCCCTCTCTCTGTTGGGGTCTCTCGGGGCTCTGTTCTTTGTCCCCTGCCATTCTTTTTCTACACATTGTCCAATGGATGATCCGTTATTTAAGTACCACTTACAGTCAGTCTTCGTTATGTTACTAGAAACTCTTGCAGATAGCAAATTTGCAGATAATGAACCATTGATCTGATGGGATCAGTGGGATTAGGAGTAAGGGGGACCTTATGTGCCATCAGAAAAATCCAGCAGAGAACCTCAGGAAGTCAGCAGAATGCAGCAAAAAGTGCCAAAAGATCTCTGAATATTGAGACACCTTCCAGAGGCTGCAGGGACCTTCAGAATAGCTTCTGCAGCCAGGGCACACACCTTAAACTTGGCTGGACGATGCTTCCACCAGCCATTTTAAAGGGATTTGCACAACTAGCAGATACCATTCTGAAAGTCCCTGAAGCCTTCTGAAGGTCTCTGCATAGTGGATAACAAGGATAGATACGCAGATAATGAGGTAGGTAGCAATTCTGCCCTTCATATATAAGCGAATCACAGTTAGTAAGTTCACATATAAAAAGGATTGACTGTACAGGCATTCCCAGTATCCACCTCCCATGGATACATGAAACTGTGGATACTGGAGATGCCTTTTTAAAGACAGGGGAACATTAAACAAATCTCTTTTTGTTTTAATTCCCTATCTTTTTAATAGGCGTCCCAGTATCCATGATATCCATGGGTAACTGAAACCATGGATATTGAATCAGTGGATACGGGGCATCCGTATATGCCGATGACAGCCAGCTGTACCTTTCCACCTGTCCCTTTAAGTGCAGGGCAGAGTCTGGTAACGGGAGTGGGGAGTGACAGTGGGAGTGGGGAAGAGACAGCCCAGGAAGGGGAGGGCCTAGAGGTAAATAAGGCAGTCAGGGCCAATCAAGGTTAGATTGACTGGAGGCGCCATCCCTGTTGAATTGATAGGAATCGAGTGAAGCCAGGGGGGCGGGCTTAGCGGCCATGTTTGTGTGCCCCAGACAATCTTTATTCCAAGCATTTCAGATTGCTTTTCTGGTACTGTTTAGGACTTAATAATTTACTCCTGAAATAAAAACTTACGAAAATAAAAACGTGTGATCGTGTAGAAACATTATTGGTAACCTTATTATAATTTAATAAGCAATTACAAGGTTAAATTCCTCATAATTATAGTACTGAACATACCGGACGAAATGCTACTTGCTGTCTATTTAAACTCAGATTGCACTATTGTGACAGACTTATTTTTTGAAATCTACACTATTAAGAGTATTTTTTTAAACTTCTACACTCACCCCCCCCCCATAAAACAAATTCTGTTAATGTTCAGAATTTCGAAAATATTACAGTAGAAAATGGAAGGCGGGGAAAAACGTGTAAACAGGAAGGGGGGGAAAAGGAGGGGAGAAATATATTTTTTTTCCTTCTAAATCTAGACCATTAACAGTGGGTGTCTGAAAATGGTGACTAAGACTGCTAGGAACAACGAGAAATTACACAGCTTCAAAAAAAATGCACTCCCTGAACTGTAGTTCTATTGAACCGATGTAATGTGAATACACTAACCTTTCTGTGGAAATTAAATCCCATTTTTCGTACAGCGATTCGCACACCCGTATGCAGAACACGCAGGCATGCTTAAAGACGTTGAAATTAACTTTTACACACGTGCAGGGAGATTTTTATTCGTGAATTCGCTGCAACCTCGTCCTTGCGGGAAACTTCTGAGTCAGCCATATTTGTGTGCCCCAGAAGCTTCAAGATACTGACGTCATGGCGACTCCAATGTATTATACCTCCATGGGGCCAATGTTTAGTCAATCTCTGCACGCTGCTCAGTAGCTGCTGCCCTGGGGATGATGCTGGGCCAAGTGAAATCAAGCCCAGGGTGGGAGTGAAGTGGAAGAGGGAGGGTGAAGTAACTCCTTCCCCGCCACTACTAAACTCTGAGGCCTGGCTGGGGTCCCAGTTGCTTGGACAGCAATCCTCTTTTACTACCTTTACCTTGGGGCCTAGAAGCGTCCAGACATCAGTGAGACACATCCTTCTCATGGCAACACCGCCTGGGGGTGGAGGACAGAAGAACTTACAACAGTATTATTTGTAGATCCAAAATAATAGAATATGGTGTCACAAAGGTTGTTCTGAAAAAGGGGTGTTGTATTAAACCACTGAGCATATTGCTAGATATTTTGTAAGGACTCCATTCTTCTATAGCAAATTTCCATTCTTCTATAATGAATTTTATTTTAAGGGCTCTGCTAAAAATCCAGGTCCATGTTGGCCACATTTTCAACACGCGATTGGGACTTGTGGTAGAGACCTGAGGAAACCAGTTTGTCATCAGTGTTGTCAGTTGAAGGGAACAGTCATGCATTTAGTGAAACATATGAAACAGCCCTGAGTAAAAGAGGCTGGATTAGGATAGAAAAATGAAGCAAGAGACTTTTCAAGAGGCACAGTGGGGCTGACAGCATTCAAATTATTGTGTCAGAAACTGAAAGAGGCCATTGATTTTGGAGAAATATAAAACCAAAATACCCCAGAGAGTATGCAGGAATATAGTTATTCAACGTTTGGAAGTTAATATAGAATACCTTAAACATTATATTGAGCAACAGTTAAAACTATGAAGGAAGAAAGGATTACTTTGGGTCAGCAATCAAAATCTGAGGGACAAAAAGTGAGGAAGGGTGATTGGTTGTGATCCTGGTGCTTCTATATAACACAGGCCTTGTTCTTGCCCTTAGGTGATATTTGGTACAGGGGTAGAGAGGGAAAGGAACCACTACATTTAAATTGAAACCATTTCACTCAAAAGCCCAATGAACATATGGAACATGTTAGAAAGTAATGCCACAAAGGCAAATCACATGAATGTGTTCAACAGGCAACTAGACATTTTTATGGAGTGAGGGAGAAATGAAAGGCATCACAGGGAGTGAGAACATATTAAAGGAACAGATGTAGGAAGAGGAGGAGATGGCTTAGTGGGCTAGCCCAGCCTATTTTCTGTAACATGTTGCCTAGTTCTTCCATAAGCCCTTCTGATTTCTCAAAGCACAGTATGCTTAGGGTTACCAGATACAAACTGGGACAGAGTGCCTATACTATACCTTTAACCATTGTATCGAATTAGGAATTTGGGCAGGTGCAGCTTTTGAAATCCTTCCATAATGAGCTGCACCTGCCCAAATTCCCTCTTCTATACAATGGTTAAAGGTCCCAGTTTGTATCTGGTAACCCTAAGTATGCTGTCATCAGATTAAAGGTGCAAAACCTTTAAAGGTGCAAAAACTTGGTTTACCCAAACACTGCCAGATTCCTGACTTGGGGCAGAATCCATGCAGAAGATCTCCAGGACTATTATATCCCCATTGCAATGGACAGAAGAGAACATAGTATTGAGGAGTGTGAGGAGAACTTCTCAGAAAATGCCCTGGGCCCAACAGAAGTGTAAGCAAGTCCTACAATTCTGTGAATTTGATTCTTGGGGTTTCCCCCCCCCCCAATTAGATTTTTAGAGCATGTGCATTCTTCTGTTTTC
>JAJKFI010032112.1:0-15850 GCA_029204185.1 Lerista edwardsae
GTATGTATGTATGTATGTATGTATGTATGTATGTATGTATGTATGTATGTATGTATGTATGTATGTTCCACATAGGCTCCACAACGCCTGGACCGACTCGCGCCAAACTCGGCACGCGGGTGCCTTGGCCCCCCGAGACCGTCGCTGCACGGGTTTGGAACGGCTCGTGCCCCCACGGGCACGGGTACAAGCGAATTTGTGGTTCTCTATGGGTGGCTATGGGCTGAGCCGCAGCATTCCGAGGCTCTGATGATGTCATGATGAGATGCAAAGTACATGCAAATGACATGCGGAATCTTCAGGCAGCAACTGAACTCTTTACAGTTGAAGACAAACAGCAGCAAATAGGTTTCCCGCAGGGAATCTTATACAGGGCCAGGGAAATGTGTTCTGTGGAAATATGGGCGGTCCCTGCTTGGCAGGTGACAGTTGGCACAAGGTGCTGTGGCTGTTGCTCTCTCTCTGAAAGTTTACTTTCACTGTGTAATGTAAGGCAATTGGGCAGGTGCAACCAAAGGCTACAAAGATGAAACAACAGCGTACACAGGAAACACCTGAGAGAAAAAAAACACGACTTGCAACGCTACGTCACAGAGCTGCTACATCTAGAGCAACAGAAACAGTACAGCAGCGTGACAAAAGACTACACGATAAGAGAGACAGAGCTGCTACATCTAGAGCAACAGAAACAGTACAGCAGCAGGGATGGGACATATGAACACCCGGGCACACATGTGAGTGGGGGGGGGGTCAGGGATGGGACATATAAACACCCGGGCACACATGAGAGTGGGGGGGTCAGGGATGGGACATATAAACACCCGGGCACACATGTGAGTGGGGGGGTCAGGGATGGGACATATAAACACCCGGGCACACATGAGAGTGGGGGGGGGTCAGGGATGGGACATATAAACACCCAGGCACACATGTGAGGGGGGGTCAGGGATGTAATGGGACATATAAACGGGCCATCTGTATGCCTGGTGAGTGGGGGGGGGGTCAGTGAGGGGACATATAAACATCCGAGCGAAGCCGGGTACATAAAAGCTAGTCTATATATAAAAGGATGTGAGTATGTGTGTATATATGTGTGTATATATGTTCCGCATAGGCTCCGCAACACCTGGACTGATCGACACGAAACCTGGAATGCATACACCTTGCGGCCTGGCGGCAAACACTGCGGGGGTCAGGCCCCCCTAGCGCCCCCAGGGGTGGGGATACACGGGGGGCCCCGCGTGAAAATGGTTGAAAACGGCCGAAATTAGTGTCGAATCCATCGTTTTCGGGGTCGCCGAGACGAGCGGTGATGTTCCCGATGCCGCTGGAGTCCAGGTTCAGCCTCCCCTCAACGTGGGAGGCAAGAAGGGGTGCAAAACAAAACATTTGCCATGCCCTGCTGGAACACCTGGACCGATTGGCACCAAACCCGGCATGCGGAAGCCTAGCGGCCTGGCCACAAACACTGCGGGGGTTGGGGGGCCCTAGCACCCCTGGGGGTGGGGTACGCAGGGTGGCCCACGTGAAAATGGTTGAAAACGGCCAAAATCGGCATAGAGTCCATAGTTTCCGTGGTCGCTGAGACGAGCAGCGACGCTCCCGACGCCGTTGGAGTCCTGGTTCGCCCCCCTTCGGCGTGGGGGGCATGAAGGGGTGCAAAACAAGACGTTTGCCATGCCCCACTGCGACACCTGGAGCTATTGGTGCCAGACTCGGCACGAGCGTGCCTTGCAGCCTGGTGACAAACACTGTGGGGGTCAGGCCCCCCTAGTGCCCCCGGGGGTGGGGGTACGCGGGGCCCCCACATGAGAACGGTTGAAAACAGACGAAATCGGCGTCAGATCCGTAGTTTCCGGGGTTGCCGAGGCGAGTGGTGACGCTCCCGATGCCGCGGGAATTTGGGTTCGGCCCCCCTTTCGTGTGGGGGTCAGAAGGGGTGCGAAACAAAATGTCCGCCATGCCCTGCTGGAATGCCTGGAGCGACGCACACCAAACCCAGCATGCGCGTGCCTTGCGACAAACACTGCGGGGGTCAGGCCCCCCTAGCGTCCCAGGGGCGGGGGGCGTAGGGGGCCCCATGCGAAGACGGCAGAAAACGGCCGAAATCAGCATCGAGTCCATAGTTTCCGGGGTCACCGAGACGAGTGGCGACATTCCCAACACAGTTGGAGTCCGGGTTCACCCCCCCCCTTGGCATGGGGGGCGAGAAGGGGTGCAAAATTCATAAACTCTGGAAGATCATTTTGTTACCTGGGCAACACTGGGTAACAAAAAGCTAGTAAATGAATAAAGTGTGGTATCAGTTGTAGAAGGATGACATTATTCCAAGCTTAAGACAAATCAAGAACAATGTCTGCACAATATAGATAATTACCATGCATAAGCCATCATGGTCACCATTCAAAAACAGTATGAGATCATACATACATGTTCAGTGGCACATACCAACCACAGTGAAGTACAAAGGCAGTGTGGGTACAATGAATTTCATGCTACAAATGTTCAGAAATGAGCATGGAACATAAAGCCAGCCCTGCCATGAGTCAGAATGAAGCAGCTTCCTAAGGCAGAAAACTGTATGCTGCTAACAGTGACCAATTGATGAGGACAATATTTTGATAGGGTGGGGTGTGGCAAATCTAGAAAATCTCCAAACTTCCTCCACACCTGTATTAAATTATAGGCATGCCCCGATATCTGCTGGGGTGCTGTTCCGAATCCCCCCATGGATACCTGAAATCATGGATACTGGGGATGCCTTTTTAAAGATAGGGAAACATCAGTGATTTTTCTGCAACAAGGTAAAGGAGATTTATTTAATGTTCCCCTGATTTTTTAATAGGCATCCCAGTGTCTTTAGTATCTGTGGAAAACTGAAACAGTGGACACTGAATCAGTGGATACTGGGGCACACCTGTACAGGTTATCACAGTGCTCCAGAACTAAAACTTGTGCAGAGGTGCACTTACAGTGCTGCGAGGAGAGGCGGGCACAGGAGGCACAGTTGCAGCAGGACTCAGTAGGGGGGGAAAGTGGCATGCTTTTTGGCCCTGCCTCACGTTTGGTATGCTCCTAATGGAGTGGTTCCCAATGCTGGGGTGTGTGCAGTGATGTCATTCAGGGGGAACGGACCAGAATGGGCGTTCCGGATCCTAACAGGCTCCGTGGCTGGTTCCGGGTTCCCGACAAGTGCCAATCAAAAGTGAGTTCCTGTTCCTAAATCATTTGAATGGCACCACTGGGTGTGTGGCGGGGTGGTGCAGGGGGAGGTGCAGCAGCGCTGGGGGGGCAGCAACATCACCCCACTCCTGGTGTGCTTTGAGCCAGTTACGGCTCTGCACTTGTGCAATTCAAAATAATGGAATATAATTTAGGTTTAATGTAAGTGTAAGCAGCTAGTGCCCACTTGAGTAAGGCTGCAAGCCTATACACATGTGGAAGTCAGTCCCATTGAAATAACTGGAATTTACATTGGAGTAAACACGCATAGCATCATGTTATAAATGTTATTTTTGTATTGTCTCCTGATAAGACTAGGAAAAACACAATCTATCCGAGTTCTCTTAAGACATCTTGTGAAGAAGTTGTTAAACAGTGCTTGACCTCAGTTTTATAACTGGCAATGGTTAGGTTTAACAGAATGTGTTTAGAGAAGTTCTTGAGAACTATTTCCACAATGATGTTGCTAAGCTACAACCAGCAGGTGTATAAATCAGTGTCAGTTTGCTTTGTGGAAAACAGAAGAATTTGAGGGGGGGAAATACTGTGACTAGCATACCACTTCAGCTGGTTGTTGTAAAGAGAATAGCAGGTTTTACAACCTCTTGCAAAGAGATTTTCACTGTTTTGTCTTTGCCAGTATTACAAAGTTTATTCCAGAAATCACCAAGCACTGCTGCTACCAGGAAGGTTTTAGGCATCTCATTTTCTTTCCTTCACTGTTCACAAAGAAAATGTTGTTGGACAAGGAAATCTTTGCTAGTAGTGGCATATATTTAGAGTTTCACACAAGGGTCTGAAAGAGTTGCTAAACCTATGTGATGTGCTTTTCAATCTGCACCCTGACTCTTCATCCACCCCAGATGAGCCAAGGTTAAGCACCAGCTCTATGTTCTGAACAATCAGCTTTCTGGGAGAGGGAGTGGTTCCTTCTTTTCTTCCAGTGCTCTTCAAACATGCCTGCAATGAGGTTCTAATTTTTTTCCCCTGCACTGCAATGTAGCACATATTATAGTTCTCATTAAATATCTTTAAGACATTTCTCAAAAAATATCTTTAAGGCTTACCAATAATATTTGTTTTGGCCTAGAGAAAAGAAACTTGTCACCCATCACATAAAGCAAATGCAGGCACCATTGATTTTAGCATCCAGCACAAATTCAATACTGGGAAAAGGAACTTAGAAGATTTTGTTGACTGAACTCTAGCATAGCAGCCTGCCAAAATGCACGTATTATTGACCCTCAAATGATTTTACCAGTCTACTCAAACTCAGCTAATTGTTTACACATGTGAAACCTGAGCACACATTTTCCAAATACATACTGAAACACAATGTGGGAAAGTCATCTGCAATGCAAGAGTCAGATAACAAAACACAGGGAACAAAAACTCTTCAGATACGCTTCACCAGCATAAAAGGATGTTTTGTTCTGTCCCTGTAACTTGAGCTTTGCTGGATTAATGGTGCCCTTACTAGGCAAGTAACACATTTCTGTCTGTTGCTTTGACATTCAGATTTGTTTGTGCTGCAAGTCACTGCAATTCTGTCATGGTCAACTGATCTGTTGCACACTGGAGCTCAATTTTACTTTTACACTATTAGAGTTGATTATACCTGGTAGGCCATGTTACTGATTATACTTAGGGTCAAAGTGCACAAGACGCAGAGGATCTGTAATGGGATCTCCTAACTTTTCCATGTTTACTTTGAAGCAGCTGTGGGGGCCTCCAAATTTTAGCATTGTGGTGGTATACATTGAAGGAGGAATTTAGCTTTTCCTTCAGCCCATATTAAACCATAATTAAATGCCAAAGGACCTGTGCTGAAGCCTACAAATGCAAAGGCTATATCCTGTACAGTTCATCTGCATCTTATGTGATCTCAGGTGATTCGGAGGGTTGGTGTGCAAAGTCAAAACTACCTGCACAGTGTAGTCTAAACTTCCTTAAATCCAACAAATATGTTGGATAAGTCTCTTAAAGGACGAAAATTACATTAAGACAGACATGCAAGATGACCGAGGGAACAGAAGCATCAGCCTCTCATTTCAGGCTCACTCCAGAGCAAAAACAGAGTACTGAAAGCCAAATAGCAGGTGGAATTGCTTGCACTATTGTTGTTTTTCTCTTTTTGGGGGTGATGATGAGCATGTATACAGGAGTGCCCCAGTATTCATGGGATATCCACGGATACCATGATACTGTAATGCCTATTAAAAAGATAGGGGAACATTAAACAAATCTCTTTTTTTTACCTTGTTGCAGAAAAACCACTGATGTTTCCCTGTCTTTAAAAAGGCATCCCCAGTATCAATGGTTTCAGGTATCCACAGAGGGGTCAGGAATGGAACCCCACCGGATACCAGGGCATGCCTGTATTTCAATTCATGCATGTCAATCATGCATAACATGTGGGCTGACTATACATGTACTAATAGCATGTAGCATACCATGATGACAGGAAGCAGGAGCTCTTACAAAGGGGATGAGCCGAAGTTCTCCAGTAAAGTACACATATTTTGCATGAAGAAGTCCTATCCCTGACATCTGTAGCTTAAAGGATCTGAATGTAGGAAGGCTGGGAAGACCTTTACCTATCTTGGAAAGGTGCCAACATATTAGACCAATGGTTCTCAAACTTTTTAGAATGACAATCTGTCCAGGGCCTACCAGAAGTTATGTCATGGCTGGAAGTGCCAACATTGTGACGCCAGAGCCTGCTGCTTTCCTGAGAATGCAGCAATAAGTTGGGTTATTTCTCAGCCATTTTCCAATAGCAAAGTGAATCAGAAAGGAAAAAAGCCTATTTACAGCCTTGACACAAACAAAACACACAGCCTTCCCTCTCTCCAGCATCCCATCTTCCCATATTTTCAATATGGCTGCTCTAGATGATTAGCAACCCACCTGAAATTGGCTTGCAACCCACTGGTGGATCCTGATCCACAGTTTGGGAACCACAGGAGCAGACAATACAGACCCAGATGGACCAAAGCAACTTCATGTGTTTCATACAAGACAAACCACAACATTTCCAACTCCATTCTAAAGTGAGAGTATTCACATGATTCCCACCCTCAGTTTGATTGCCATATCCTTTGTTTAGATATTTAATTGTATAAATCACTGTTCAATAGTAATAATTCTCAAGGCAAGGAATTAGAAAACTAAACAAAATAAATAAAATGAATGATGAAAACAATTTTGCAGCAAAAAAAAAAAAAGAAAAAGCAATTTACCAATTAAAAGCCAACCAAAACAAGCAAGTCTTCATTGCCTATATAAACAGGGCAAGATCTTGAAGCCCAGCCAACAACTGATTCCAGCAACTTAGGACCACAGAAAACACCAAAGTGGTCACTAGTCTATTGGCAATGAATGTTCAGAACCTGATCTTAGAGACTGGAATGATAGATCAGTGATTGTTCCAGCCTAAGAGTTGAATATGCTCTATTGCCCTGTGTTGCACAGCTAAGCATTGACCATCTTCATGAAAGATATTGAGGTCACTTTCTTAATTGAGAGTGCTCATGTGTTCCAATTTATAGATCTTTGTTGTTTACCAGAATCTCCCCTAAGAAAGGGAGATATCATCGTGCACTGTGTTTCATCTTCTGTGGTGGTGGTGGGGTAGGGTAAATGTCTGGCAAATCCCATCCCTGAGATGTGCACAATAAATCCAGCTGCAGTTTTCAGTGGTGGCAAGCAACAAGTCACAGGCTCTGAAGCTTGCTTGGTTTTCTCGAGGGACTGTTCACAGTGAATTCCTAAAACTGAAAATGAGAGGTCTCAAGCCATCTGGATGTCACACAACACCCTTTCCAAACCTGGAAAGCATTCTTCACAGTCCCAGACATATGAAGCCTGGTAGTGATGAATCACTGGTGAATGTGCAAATGGCCAGATTGGTTTATGTTTCCAGGACTATGCAACTGGGGTGGAAACAGGTTTTGATTCTAAACTCTACTGGACACTGTACTGTCTCAACAGATCCTTATCGCTGATCATACAATGGAATTAATCTGTTCTTTCCATTTTAGAGAGTTCCCAAAGTCTTAGTTTTTGAAATGCTGAAAAAACCTCTTTATTAATCCAACTGCATTTTATAAGGCAGAGAAAAGTTTGGGATACACTTACCCTATCAACTAAGATATACAAAGAAACTAAGCTATCAACCTAAACAAAAGAAGTATCTAACCCAAGATAGAAAGATTACTTCTTAGAGAAATTGTTTAATACAAGTAAGAAGAATGGACGTCCCAGAATATTCAACTGCATTGTTTAACTGTGTTTCATTCTTTGGCTATTTTTTCCCCTCAGTGTTTTTCAGATAAGTCTAACATGATATGCTGATCATCATTTTTATGTCTCTATTTTCAGAGCCTGGTTCATTTTGTTGTTTTTGTATTTGTACTTAGTTGTGTCCCTTACTGTTTAGACAGAAATATGTATTTGTCATATGAATCTTACTACAAAAACCACTAAAGTAAAAAGTCAAACATTAAAAAAAGGAGGAGAGCAAAAAGATGCTGAGAGAACATTACCGTATGTGCCTGGTGGTAATATTTATTAGGTGATAGTTTTCCCTTACCTTACCTGTCAAATGGAGCAAATCAATCATTATTCCCCTATTAACATCAGTATAGGATTAACTCAGGGGTTTAAAGAGGTGAATAATGGCTAATTCCAATTCCATTTCAAAGTTAATTTCCAACCAATCTCCCTCTAAGTTAAGAGTGTGTGCTCTGCATAAGTCTGAAATGGTTTTCATCCCCTTCTCTTCCCTGTGGTGATAATCTTTTCCTCTTAATCAATATACACAAGCTTCAAACAACCTCATTACAATGACTCTGCAAATGTTCCAGGCATATTTAGATCCAGACTACTTTCTAAAATCTTTGAAACCATACAAAGAGAGGCTAAAAATGTGGAAGTGAATGATCAAGCAGCAAGTGTCAAGTTTATTCATCTTCAAAGGATATTGATATGGGCATATTTCCTGGGTTTTTCAACAATCCCAAGAAATCATTATAAAAAGAAGGGAGCTTCAATCCCAATGGTCCAGATTAGCAGGTAGCATTTTTACAAGGAGTCACATTAACAACTGAAGATTGATCAGTAATATTGATGCATTTGGCTCCAGATATTGTTGGTCTTATAAGACACTACCAAACACCATTTCAATTAGGTACTGTAGCCAGGAAAACAAGAAATATTTCATTAAAGTAGTTCTTGCTGTGGGCATGTGACTTCACTGCTGATTTAATTCAGGGGTCTCCAAACTATGGCCCAGGGTCCATATGTGGCCTGTCACAAGATTTTATCTGGCCCTCAGCAACTGAAAATATTGTTTTCCCAACCGCATGGTTATTAAGTTAATATGTGCAGTTCTGTCTGCTGCACTCCTTTCCATATGGCCAGACTGATGCCAGCCTGGCTAACCCTCATTTTTAGTCACTTGGGCCATATGCTTTAAGACCCTCAAACCACATGTATTCAATGTGAACCTCATCCCTGCCAATAGAACAAATCGAAAAGCACACACAGAAGTTCTGCAGACTGTACTAAGCCTCCTACCACAGTTTGTCACAATGTGTTGCTAGTTTCGCTGTCAGGTGGTGGGGATCTGGGGACCCTGTGATTATCACCAGATACTACCTAAAGTACCACCACTGGTAAAATACCATTGGTTAGGAAATGTTGCTGTAGCATCATCTCAGACGATCTGATAATCCATGGATAGAGGTGAGTTAAAATTGTTTTATTTTTTTGCGGATTTCAGTGTTTTCCAAAGTTAGAAGTGCAGAAAGCAGTGTTATGTGCTTTTATTCCAAGTACATTTTTATAAATTATAATTGCTTTAAAAGTGTACTAGGTAGATGATATAGATGACTTTTTCCAGTCCAGGAACTGGAAGGTGGACAGAGATGGGCATCCCCTCCAATCTGCTGCCTGGAATGAATGCTTCAGTTGGCCTCATGGATAGCCTGGCCCTAAATATATCTCTGCCTACCAGAGGGTATACAGAAACAAGGAAAGATATGGCTAGCCTGTCATGTTTGAAAGTTTTCTGTGGTGCATCTGACTGGATGGAACAAGATGCCAGTACAAGGTAGCCAGTACAGGTGGAGCCTTTATATCTGCAAGGATTCCATTCCAGGAACCCTCGCGTAAAAAAAACAAACCTGTGGGTAATTAAACCAGCGGATTCTCAGCCCCAGAGAAGCTACATTTGCACACTGCTTTGGCGTGGCTGAGAATCTCCTGTTTCAGTTGCACAGAAGCCATGGCTTTGATGTGGCTGATAATTTTTCCCCCACCTCACCCTCCAGACATGACAGAAAGCCATGAGGAGCCACAGCTTCACTAGTGCTGAGAATGGGAGATTCCCACGACCACTGGTGTCCGGAGGGTGGGGGGAGGAAAATCCTTGTTGAGTCAAATCCATGGATGTACAATCCGCTGATAATTAGGCTCAACTGGTATTAGCAAAGGTTATTAGTATGGCTGTTTTAACTAGGATTTGATCCAACACAAAGATTGTCTGTTTCAGACCATCAAGGCATTTTCAACATTACACTGAGAAGCATGAATGCATTCAGTTATTATGCATGATAAAAGCCAGTACTTCTCAAGTCTAACATTACTGGGTCTTGAGTTTTCAAACCTGTGCTCAGCTGCCAGATGGGATCACAACATGGAACAGAGATGAAAGACAGGCAGTCATGAAAGGAATTCAAGCAGCGTATAAACACACAACCCTCTGCTGAGTTGCCATTCCCCGTTAGACTTATGTGGTGTCGGTTGAGGGAAGAACACCACAGAAAAAGTGGCTAGCACAGTAAGACTCAATGTTTTGGTGTTTAAGCAGAGGTCAGGTATGAAGCTTACAAAGCACATATTTCTTTTACATCTTAACATAATAACATGACATAACTATGCAGGCTGCTAAAACAACCAAAATACATTTTTCGTTATTTCCCTGCCTCCTTCCTTATCAGTAATGCCTTTCCCACCTGGGATAGGGGACAGCAAGGTAAAATACATCTCCTTCGTTCTGTGCATTTTTTAAAAGTAGAAATTAAAAGACAATTAGGAAAACACCACCACCACAATTATTTATATTACTGGCAAAAGGGCTTTGGAGTAAACACTTCGTAAATTACATCCAAAGCCTTTTTTCTGAGGGGTTGGAGACATCATACACAGTTCATCCACCACCATTTTATCCTCACAACAATGCTGTGAGGAAGATTAGGAGAGAGAGAGAGGCCTAAAGTTATCCAGTCAGCTTCATGGCTGAGTGGGACTTGAATCTGAATCTCCCTGGTCCTAATCTTAGCACACTAACCATCATGTCAAAAGGAGTATTTCCTTTCTGATTTCACTGTCCTGCATTTGAAGAACAGTCTTCATTATTATTTGGTACACAGCATACCACAAATACCATCAATAATCAAGGACGTAGCCCTATGGAGTGTGTACCTCCTATTAGACATGGCTACTCTTTTTTGTTCTATTGAGCTGCCATTAGAAAGCCCCTCAAGGAGATTCTGGAGGGGGAGAAAGATTGTGGGGGACTTAGAGAATGACTTAGGAGACTGAACCATCCTGGAGCTGCATTTAACAAGCAGCCTTGTCAATGCCAACAGTAAGACGGGCTTAAGCCTGCAGTCACATCCCAGCCTGGGTCAGAATAACTGCAGTTGCAGGTCGAAAGGATTTCTCTCACCTGTGAACAAATTATTAGTTCCCCTTTGTCTAAGGACTCACATACAAAGGTAAAGTTGTTTTGTATTTTTCCCCTTGCTTCCTCCTTCCTGATTTCACCTCATCCCGTTTATATCTTCTGTTAACTTGTCAACTAGTCCCTCCTCCCAATTCTTCCAGGAAATGAAGGGCTAACAGACTGGAGGATCAGTTTGGGCCCTGGCGATCATTCCTCCCTCATCCATTTTCTTACTGTTTAAGGTCCCACAGTTTCTTCCTCAACAACCAAAAGTTGCAAGTGGGGGAAGCGGCGCTACATTTGAAATAAGAACTAATTACAAGACTGTTCATTATCACTAATTCCCTTCCTAACTTATTCAATGTAGACAGAAGTTTAATTTCAAAACTGCTGACAATTAAAAACTGATTAAACCTGGTGAAAAGCTTCTCAGCTTCTATAACACTAAAGAAAATAAATAAGGTGTGAGGTGCATGACCATGTCAAGATTTCCTGAAAACACTGGCTAAAATCTAAAGTTTATCCAGCACAACAGCCGTTTCCATGGCAATTCTGACTAGAAACACACTTCACCACTGCCCTTTGATGAGCCTTCACGGGATTCTATTCAAACAAATAACATTTCCTCAATGCAGATATTTAGACAGCCCCATCCAAGTCATTTTCCAATATGCCATCTCATGCTTCTAACCCTTTAGCACACCTTTTAGAGAGTGCAAGCAACACAGCCTAGGATGAGGCAACACAGGGCACAGCAAACCTGATTCTCAGTGGCTAGAGCCACTAGAGCCAAAAAACAAAAATCTGTGGGAAATGAAAGTCAGTGGTTGAGCAAGCAGCAAAAAAGACAGAGCTACAGAAATATGTGGAGAAGAGGAAGACCATGGATTATTTCCTAGGGGAGTAGACACCTGAGAAATTGAGTAGAAAGGCATACGGCAAAGGGCTGGAACCTGCCCACTCATCCCCTTCCCTCCTACATGTGAAATGTGATGGGTCACCTACTGACTAACTATAAGTCAACTATAAGTTTACTCCTTGCCAGGAAATTTAGTTACTTTCGTTGGGGCCAACAAAGAGCTTAATCTTATTTATATTAGTGTCCAGAGCCCCAGGTATCATATAGCGTAACTGGACCATAGGCCAAAGCCTTACCATTCTGAGGCATTTTGAAGTAGTTCATTCCTTACATGAGATTTCAGAAAATTGTATCTGCATTTGGTGGCAGATAAAGAATGACCACACAACACATTTCAACTCGTATTTGTTCTGTAATGAGTTTATTCTTTTACTACCTAACTACTCTTAAATGTTTCCATGGGGAAACTCTTCCTCTGCTTTCCCTCTCTCTGTTGGGGTCTCTCGGGGCTCTGTTCTTTGTCCCCTGCCATTCTTTTTCTACACATTGTCCAATGGATGATCCGTTATTTAAGTACCACTTACAGTCAGTCTTCGTTATGTTACTAGAAACTCTTGCAGATAGCAAATTTGCAGATAATGAACCATTGATCTGATGGGATCAGTGGGATTAGGAGTAAGGGGGACCTTATGTGCCATCAGAAAAATCCAGCAGAGAACCTCAGGAAGTCAGCAGAATGCAGCAAAAAGTGCCAAAAGATCTCTGAATATTGAGACACCTTCCAGAGGCTGCAGGGACCTTCAGAATAGCTTCTGCAGCCAGGGCACACACCTTAAACTTGGCTGGACGATGCTTCCACCAGCCATTTTAAAGGGATTTGCACAACTAGCAGATACCATTCTGAAAGTCCCTGAAGCCTTCTGAAGGTCTCTGCATAGTGGATAACAAGGATAGATACGCAGATAATGAGGTAGGTAGCAATTCTGCCCTTCATATATAAGCGAATCACAGTTAGTAAGTTCACATATAAAAAGGATTGACTGTACAGGCATTCCCAGTATCCACCTCCCATGGATACATGAAACTGTGGATACTGGAGATGCCTTTTTAAAGACAGGGGAACATTAAACAAATCTCTTTTTGTTTTAATTCCCTATCTTTTTAATAGGCGTCCCAGTATCCATGATATCCATGGGTAACTGAAACCATGGATATTGAATCAGTGGATACGGGGCATCCGTATATGCCGATGACAGCCAGCTGTACCTTTCCACCTGTCCCTTTAAGTGCAGGGCAGAGTCTGGTAACGGGAGTGGGGAGTGACAGTGGGAGTGGGGAAGAGACAGCCCAGGAAGGGGAGGGCCTAGAGGTAAATAAGGCAGTCAGGGCCAATCAAGGTTAGATTGACTGGAGGCGCCATCCCTGTTGAATTGATAGGAATCGAGTGAAGCCAGGGGGCGGGCTTAGCGGCCATGTTTGTGTGCCCCAGACAATCTTTATTCCAAGCATTTCAGATTGCTTTTCTGGTACTGTTTAGGACTTAATAATTTACTCCTGAAATAAAAACTTACGAAAATAAAAACGTGTGATCGTGTAGAAACATTATTGGTAACCTTATTATAATTTAATAAGCAATTACAAGGTTAAATTCCTCATAATTATAGTACTGAACATACCGGACGAAATGCTACTTGCTGTCTATTTAAACTCAGATTGCACTATTGTGACAGACTTATTTTTTGAAATCTACACTATTAAGAGTATTTTTTTAAACTTCTACACTCACCCCCCCCCCATAAAACAAATTCTGTTAATGTTCAGAATTTCGAAAATATTACAGTAGAAAATGGAAGGCGGGGAAAAACGTGTAAACAGGAAGGGGGGGAAAAGGAGGGGAGAAATATATTTTTTTTCCTTCTAAATCTAGACCATTAACAGTGGGTGTCTGAAAATGGTGACTAAGACTGCTAGGAACAACGAGAAATTACACAGCTTCAAAAAAAATGCACTCCCTGAACTGTAGTTCTATTGAACCGATGTAATGTGAATACACTAACCTTTCTGTGGAAATTAAATCCCATTTTTCGTACAGCGATTCGCACACCCGTATGCAGAACACGCAGGCATGCTTAAAGACGTTGAAATTAACTTTTACACACGTGCAGGGAGATTTTTATTCGTGAATTCGCTGCAACCTCGTCCTTGCGGGAAACTTCTGAGTCAGCCATATTTGTGTGCCCCAGAAGCTTCAAGATACTGACGTCATGGCGACTCCAATGTATTATACCTCCATGGGGCCAATGTTTAGTCAATCTCTGCACGCTGCTCAGTAGCTGCTGCCCTGGGGATGATGCTGGGCCAAGTGAAATCAAGCCCAGGGTGGGAGTGAAGTGGAAGAGGGAGGGTGAAGTAACTCCTTCCCCGCCACTACTAAACTCTGAGGCCTGGCTGGGGTCCCAGTTGCTTGGACAGCAATCCTCTTTTACTACCTTTACCTTGGGGCCTAGAAGCGTCCAGACATCAGTGAGACACATCCTTCTCATGGCAACACCGCCTGGGGGTGGAGGACAGAAGAACTTACAACAGTATTATTTGTAGATCCAAAATAATAGAATATGGTGTCACAAAGGTTGTTCTGAAAAAGGGGTGTTGTATTAAACCACTGAGCATATTGCTAGATATTTTGTAAGGACTCCATTCTTCTATAGCAAATTTCCATTCTTCTATAATGAATTTTATTTTAAGGGCTCTGCTAAAAATCCAGGTCCATGTTGGCCACATTTTCAACACGCGATTGGGACTTGTGGTAGAGACCTGAGGAAACCAGTTTGTCATCAGTGTTGTCAGTTGAAGGGAACAGTCATGCATTTAGTGAAACATATGAAACAGCCCTGAGTAAAAGAGGCTGGATTAGGATAGAAAAATGAAGCAAGAGACTTTTCAAGAGGCACAGTGGGGCTGACAGCATTCAAATTATTGTGTCAGAAACTGAAAGAGGCCATTGATTTTGGAGAAATATAAAACCAAAATACCCCAGAGAGTATGCAGGAATATAGTTATTCAACGTTTGGAAGTTAATATAGAATACCTTAAACATTATATTGAGCAACAGTTAAAACTATGAAGGAAGAAAGGATTACTTTGGGTCAGCAATCAAAATCTGAGGGACAAAAAGTGAGGAAGGGTGATTGGTTGTGATCCTGGTGCTTCTATATAACACAGGCCTTGTTCTTGCCCTTAGGTGATATTTGGTACAGGGGTAGAGAGGGAAAGGAACCACTACATTTAAATTGAAACCATTTCACTCAAAAGCCCAATGAACATATGGAACATGTTAGAAAGTAATGCCACAAAGGCAAATCACATGAATGTGTTCAACAGGCAACTAGACATTTTTATGGAGTGAGGGAGAAATGAAAGGCATCACAGGGAGTGAGAACATATTAAAGGAACAGATGTAGGAAGAGGAGGAGATGGCTTAGTGGGCTAGCCCAGCCTATTTTCTGTAACATGTTGCCTAGTTCTTCCATAAGCCCTTCTGATTTCTCAAAGCACAGTATGCTTAGGGTTACCAGATACAAACTGGGACAGAGTGCCTATACTATACCTTTAACCATTGTATCGAATTAGGAATTTGGGCAGGTGCAGCTTTTGAAATCCTTCCATAATGAGCTGCACCTGCCCAAATTCCCTCTTCTATACAATGGTTAAAGGTCCCAGTTTGTATCTGGTAACCCTAAGTATGCTGTCATCAGATTAAAGGTGCAAAACCTTTAAAGGTGCAAAAACTTGGTTTACCCAAACACTGCCAGATTCCTGACTTGGGGCAGAATCCATGCAGAAGATCTCCAGGACTATTATATCCCCATTGCAATGGACAGAAGAGAACATAGTATTGAGGAGTGTGAGGAGAACTTCTCAGAAAATGCCCTGGGCCCAACAGAAGTGTAAGCAAGTCCTACAATTCTGTGAATTTGATTCTTGGGGTTTCCCCCCCCCCAATTAGATTTTTAGAGCATGTGCATTCTTCTGTTTTC
>JAJKFI010032113.1:0-11341 GCA_029204185.1 Lerista edwardsae
GGGATGGGACATATAAACACCCGGGCACACATGTGAGTGGGGGGGGGCAGGGATGGGACATATAAACACCCGGGCACACATGTGAGTGGGGGGGCAGGGATGGGACATATAAACCCCCGGGCACACATGTGAGGGGGGGGCAGGGATGGGACATATAAACCCCTGGGCACACATGTGAGTGGGGGGGCAGGGATGGGACATATAAACACCCGGGCACACATGTGAGTGGGGGGGTCAGGGATGGGACATATAAACACCCGGGCACACATGTGAATGGGGGGGGCTCAGGGATGGGACAGATAAACACCCGGGCACACATGTGAGTGGGGGGGGGCTCAGGGATGGGACAGATAAACACCCGGGCACACATGTGAGTGGGGGGGTCAGGGATGGGACATATAACACCCGGGCACACATGTGAGTAGGGGGGTCAGGGATGGGACATATAAACACCCGGGCACACATGTGAGTGGGGGGGTCAGGGATGGGACATACAAACACCCGGGCACACATGTGAGTGGGGGGGTCAGGGATGGGACATATAAATGGGCCATCTGTAGCCTGGTGAGTGTGGGGGGAGGTCAGGGATGGCACCTATAATATAAACACCCGGGCAAAGCCGGGTACATAAAAGCTAGTAACTGATATTTCTAACAATTCTGGAAAGTAAACCAACAGCACAATCCAATTCATGTTTACTTAGAAGTAAGGTCCGGTGCATTTGGTGGGACTTGTTTTCAGTTAAGAGTGATATTGGTCCAACTCTTGTGGTGAATGAGTAACTGGTAACCAGGAATCAATTGACACAACCTGCCTCGTTCCTGAGGAGTGTAAACTTGGAGGCTGTTTTAACTGTATTCTCTTTTCATAGGTCCTACTGGAGAGGGGAAAAAAGATTAACATGCGAAGAAAAAAAATTGCTTGTACTGTGCTTCAACATAGATATCCCTATTATAGGACATGGTAGCTTTCCAAATGATGATGAAGGGGAAATGTGAAATTGGGAGTGTTTCACACATGGCACTGAAAGCATCCTTCCTATTTTCCATAGTCGTAATTCCTGAACACTTGTATTCCCCAATTATTGCAGTCATATGCATGCTTCCTTGGAAGCAAGTTCCATCTGAATGTCAGTAGGCTTACTGCCATGTATAGGATTTGGCTGCCAAATGGTAATCCTGAAGGCCCAATCCTATCCAACTTTCCAGGGCTGATGCAGTCACAATGCAGCCATGAAATAAGGGAACAAATGCTCCTTACCTTGAGGAGGCCTCCATGATTTCCCCTCCCAACTGTAGGATGCAGCATATGTACTGTTGGCATGGCTGCATCAGTGTTGAAAATCTAGATAGGATTGGGCCCTCAATTTACCTAAATTTGTGAACCGAAATTCCACTAAAAACCATCGAATGTACATCTAAGTAAGGCTGTTACTTTAGAATGTGTATAAACATCACATCCAAAGGAATCAAAGGAATTTACTTCTCAGTTAAATTTCAGGAAGTAGAATTGAAGCAACTTTTCATAAAAGAACAGTAATTTGCTTGAACATAACAGCCCTGCTGAATCAGGCCGAGGCACATCTAGTCCAGCGCCTTTGTATTTCAGAGGCCCACCATATGCCTCAGGGAGCACACAAGATAGCAAGATACCTGCATCCTGTCACGATTCCCTTGCATCTGGCATTTCAGAGACAGCCTACTTTTAAACAGGAGGTTGCCTATATTCATCATGGGTTGTAACCTGTGATCGATTTTTCTCCCATAAATCTGTTCAATCTCCTTTTGAAGGCATCAAGGCCAGGTGCAAGGAGTTCCACAGATTAATTACACGTGCTTGAATAGAGCTTGCCTCAGAAAGTATATTGGAAACCTTTGCTGTTAAAAACAATAATATTGCTTAATAGAAGGAACAGATGTTTGGTAGTGTCTTTGCCTCCCTTCCTCTCCAAGACGTTTTACAGATGCTGCTCCCATTATCCCGTAGATCCTCACCTGAGTCAAAGATTCAGGAGATTGCAACAGCAACATTTGTTAAGGCATTATAAATTTTTTTATTTAGTTGTGGCATTTACAAGTTGCATTTCTATTTCAATTGTAACACATATTTATTTTAAAAAATACCTTAAAAATAAGGCACTAAATAACTTTTAAATACATAAAAGTACAAGTAGTACTTTGACCAATAAAATAGTTAAACAGCAAAATTGAAGACTAAGACTATGCAGGAATCAGAACTATGTTGATATGTGCAAGGGATATCCAGGTTCACTCTGCAGGAGGGGGGAAAAAACAAATATCAGTTCCTGTTTTGTACACAGCCTAGGATCATAGCCTTCGAATGATTTATGCAATCACCCAACAACAACTAGAACATTAGTTGACATCCTTGCTGGCTAGTGGAGTCAGTCAAAATGATTTTTTGAGGGGTTAATAGTATAAATAAAATAATTAAGCCAATCACATACTTGAAAAACAATACTTTCAAAAAATACTTTGCAAACAGTTCATACATGATGAGTATATATCATGGCTGTTGCTACATCTTCAATATATTTGATAGTTTAAGACATTTACAGTAACTATATTAACATATTTACAATAAATTCTTGAAACACAAACTTTCAATGAAAAAAAATTAAACATTCATGACTGGAGTCAACTGAAGCAAGGAATTTCTTGTAAGAGTCTTCCCACTCTGTACAGTTTTTTCCATGCCTTCCAAATTCATCAGAAAGCTTCTTCTTTTTTTCAGTCCATCCAGGATGGCAGAATTAGCAGATGCTAGACTTTGTGTTCTAGAGATAAATGTTTTGCAAAAATCAAAATTCATTAAGAAACTAATTTATCCATATTCTACAATTCAAAATGACTAATTTCTCCTGAAACTAACTACATACAAAATTACTGCTTTCAAAATAAAAATTGGCAGGTTGAAGAAAATTAAAAATTAGTCTTACTTTGTAACAGATCATAAAACTTTGTAACAGATCTCAAACTTTGTATTGGACCCATCTAAAAAAACAGGTTTACCTTACCAGTCACTCAAGCCTCTGTGGCTATAATGTTGATTAGGCAGTAGTGCTCCCTGCCCCCCAAGTAGCAGTTTGTTCAACCCTTCATGCATATAGCCCATTGGTTCCCAAACGTTTTAGCACCAGAACCCTCTTTTGAAAATGACACTCTATTGGGACCCAACTAGGTTTACCATACTTTTAGAAAGGAGATCTAGAAAGAAATATTTCCTTTATTAGTAACAACCAGAAAATGACTTTCAAACATTTATCTCCCTATATTTACACATGCTTGCAAATGACAAGAGCTCAGCTCCTTGCAGGGCAGTTAGCACAGAAGTATCTAGCAAACAGGAGCTGAGCTCTCCAGGGTAATTAGCAGCTACAGTATCTGATTTTTGAATAGCCTCAGGGCTTGATGCAATTAGTTATCTGATCTTTCCATCACCCTTTGGCGACCCATTAAAAATCAGGTTGCAACCCACAGTTTGGGAAACACTGAAGAGAGTATTTCTTTCATTTTGTGGGTGAGCAATGTTACTTCAAACAATCAAAAAAAATTCTACATAGAATTTTATACAGTTTTAGATGTTGTTTAGGTTCCATAAAATAGCTATCTAAAGACTGGACTTTATGAACATATGGAGCTGCTACCATTCCGAGCCAGACCATTGGTCGATCCTGCTCATTAGTGTCTCCAATACTCTAGCTGAGTATTGTCTTCAAACCCCAGTCTGCGGGCCACATCCCCAGAATTGCATCGATGCCTAGGGCAACGGGGCTGTGATTGCCTTACCTGTTCACAGTGCTAAGCTCTGGGGGGTGCGGGGAGACCTGCAGAAGCCTCCCCAAATATTGTAATGAAGAAAAACCGTGATCGGGACCCACTTCCAGGTTGCAATCGCAAAACTGGAAGTAGGTCTCAATCGCGTTTTTTCTTCATTATATTTGGGGAGCCCTGTGGAGGCTTCTACAGAGCTCCATGCATCCCCGGAGCCCAGCACTGCAATAGGTAAGGCAATCACAGCCCGTTGTCCCAGACAGTGACGTGATCCTGGGGAGCGTGTCACTGCCTTCCACACGTCCCTGCCCCTTAAAGGAAAAGGAGCATAGGCTTTCAGGCGTTGTGACACCCCAGTTTGAAAACATCTGTATAAGAACAGAAAAGCCCTGCTGGATCAGGTCAAAGGCCCATCTACTCCAGCTTCCTGTATCTCACAGTAGCCCACCAGATGCCTCAAGAAGCACACAAGAAAATAAGATGTTTGTATCCCATTGCCACTCCCCTACATCTAGCATTCCAAGGTAACCTACTTCTAACACAAGGAGGTTGCACCACCCATCACGGCACCTAGACCAGATGCCATCACCACCTCCTGTGGCAAGGAGTTCCACAGATTAATTACACATGTGATAAAAAAGTATTTCTTTTTATTCATTCTAACTCTCCCAACACTCAATTTTAGTGGATGTCCCTGGTTCTGGTGTTGTGAGAGAGTGAAAAGAACATCCTTTTATCCATTCTATCCATCCCATGCATAATTTTGTACATCTCAATCATGTCTCCCCTCAGGCACCTTTTTTCTAGACTGAAGAGCTCCCAATGCTGCAGCCTTTCCTCATAAGGGAAGTGCCCCAGCCCAGTAATGTTGGTCACTTGTACCTTTTCTAGTAAGTACCTTAGAGTAAAAAGCCTTTTTTATTATTAATATTTTACCTTTTTATATATAAAAGATTTTTACCTTGCCTTGTCACCCCTCAAATATTTTATATCAAATAATAGTATCACTCTAATATTTGTTCTTTGAACATGAAATTGGGCGAACTCCAGAAGGTAGTGGAGGACAGGGAGGCCTGGCGTGCTGTGGTCCATGGGGTCGCGAAGAGTCGGACACGACTTAGCGACTGAACAACAACAACAACAATATTTGTTCTTACCTTGGAGAATCTATTCCACTGTCCTCTGTTATGCTGTGGTTTCCCATCTCCTCCAAGTGGTTTTGCTCATGTGGGACATTCTGCTCTGGAATTGCAACATCCTGTGGCTTTCCAGCAAGGTTTGTCTTAATTTCCCTGCCGTTTGGTGGCAGTGTGAGGGACGCTAATTTCTCATCCGCTTCACTGAGTGATTTCTGCCAAGTTCTAGTCTCTGTGTCGTGAATGTCATAGAAATGAAATGCACAGGTATTACCAACATCTGATATTTGACCATGTTCAAAGTCAGTTCTCTCACTGTTTTTGTAAGCATATTGAGATACCTGATGGCAGATGCAACTTTCTCCTTCAAGGTTTAGCTTGTGAAATTCTTTTAAGCTATCCTTTGATCTACTAAGATTTGGACACTCATGTCCTTCATGTTCACAAGAACCAAACTGGTTTGAATCAATTCTGTAGCCTGGGGTATGTGAATGAACACTACTACTTGCCGATGCATCTGTACCCAGTTCTTGTTGCTCTATGTCATTCCACTTCCTTGGTTCAGAGGAACTATGTGGGAGTTGGATGGATTGGAACTTGGGTAATTCTATATGTTCCTGTTGTTCATCATGGTACAGAGAAATACAAGCATCACCATCCACTTTTTGATACAGAGTCTGTTCATTGTAAGTAAATCCTTTATATTGTGGGTTAAGAGATTCAAGCCATTTGCTAGTATTATTAGATTTTAGTTCACTCTCTAAACAGTCACCCACCATGTTTTCAGACTGCTTCAAGTGCTGAACGGTATCTGTATTACTAGAAAGGCCAACATTTTTTAGGTATTCTGAATTCTGACCTGGGAAGCCATGTGTGGCAGTTTGATCACGTGGGTAACTTTGATTGAAAGTCTGTGGACACTTTCTTTCTACACTTCCTTCATCCATGAGTACAACATCGTTAGATGCAGTGTGGGCCTCCATACGATTCTGGCTTGTCTCCTTCTGCAAATTATGTTTACAGGCCACACTGTCTCTCAAAGATCTGAATTTGCCATCTGTTTGTAAAGCATGGTAATGTGGATAATCTGTGTATTCAGCACCATGGTCCAGGACACGATGGAGATGATAGTGACTAGCATAACTGGTGGCCAATTGTTGCTTTTTCTCACTTTCATCATCACATTTCATAGAGAGGGCTTGTTTGGCTTTATAGTTCATAGTTCTTGAGGAATCCAAAGACCGGGACCTTGGGAAATTTCTCTCTGACCTAGGAGCTCTGTACTTTACCTCACAATTTTTCTGACTTTTATGTCCTTTGGTAGATTTGTTTCCTCTACAAGGAATATCTTGGAATGGATTGTCAATTTCTTTTTTGTATATAAAGTGAGATTCAGCATCTATTGGATCCTTACACAGTGGTTTATTGCAAATTAAAGCTTCACTTAAAATACATGATGCTGAATGTTCTACACAGTTTTCCAATTTGTCATTAACTAGTGCTAATTCATCCATTTTAAATTCTTTGTCTGTTTTACTGATTTCTTTTTCTTTTATGACAATGTTTTGTATTTTCCTGCGATGTTTTATAGCCCTAGTTTGTTTTTTTCGAGTGCTCCCTTTGGAAAGATGTCTGCGTTTCATTGTCAACACTTCTGTAGAGGTTCCTTTACTGATATATTTCTTTTCCTCCATTTTCTGCATCAACACCGTGTGTTTATTTAAGTTGTCTACTGTTAGCACTGGGTTGATACGCTTGATAATTTCATGTTCAACATCACGTGGGATGTTATCCAAATTATCCTCATCCCTGACTGGCCATTCTTCAGGAGGAAACTGAGCTGAAAAAGAGGCGTGTGATTTGGGAGGGTTTTCTTTTTTTGAAGTGTGGCGCCAGAAAAGACTAAGGCCAAATTTTTTAACCTTCTCCTTTTCTTTCATTGTATGTGTGGAACGAGCAGTATCACAAGAACGGTTGCCAACGACAGAATCTGTGGTTGGATTATGAACTGAAAGTCTGAACTCACAAGACCCTTTTTGACTTTTTCCGTTCCGGTCATAGCTTACTAGCTGCTGAGGTCTCTGTTCATTCACTGCAGTTTGCTCAGGGAAACAATGACAGGATCTGCAATGTGATGCGATAGGAAAAGTATCCTTTATAACCTCTGCAGAGTCCTCCATGCTTACAAGGTATGTGACAGAAGGTTCCACAGGGCAATTCTCCTGTAACAGGACTCTCTTGTTGCTCTTCATAGCATTATTAGAGATAAAATAGGTATTTGGAGTCACAATGAAGTATCCTTCCCCAGTATGATAAATCTTCCGCTCTTTAATTAGAATTCCAAGTGTACTATACAGAATATCATGTGTGGGAGTTGCAATGCCTAGGATGGTAAAGATAAGAGTTACCGATTGCTTACCCTAATATGTACAGCCAGTATATAAAGTATTTAGAATCCTTTTCCTGTTCTGCATCAGAACACATTTATGAGATAAAGCACCATTAATCATTTTACAAATGGGAAAATGAGGTTGAGAGACAGTGAATTGTTCGTGGTCAAGGAACATGTTAGTTGCTGGCTGGAGATAAAAACTTTCAAAATCAAAAGCCCAAATGACAGTCTCTCTCCTCTGGGCCACTGTCAGCTCCTTCTGTGTTTAGAAACAGATCACTATAGAAACTGGAATAACGAAACACATTTTGTGAAACAGTAGAAAGTAAAAAAAATGTGCACCCAGAATCTGAAATATGAGCAGCACAAGTTCCATTTTTAGAGATCTCATTGAATGGAGGCAGTCAGGGGGCATAAAGCCAAGTGAAGCAGTCACAGATAGCAGATGGGGGGTGCCCGGTTCTGTCCACCTACTTGCCTCCACTGATCCTCTTTCCGTTCTCTGGATTAGAAAAAAAAGGAACAGACAGTAACAGAAGAAATGTGGAGGGGAGGAGCTAGAACACAGGAGAGTGGGAGGAGCAGAGGCTAGCACATCCTCAGCTAAAGGGGGGAAAGCATTTTTATTTGGAATCTGCACCAAGAGGTCTTGGGCTGGCTTTGGAGGCACTGCACTGATGTAATCAGGGTGCCCACCCATATTATTAAGCAGAGTGAAATAGCCACCTCATGCAGCTGAATTATGACCATTAAACGACTGCAGATTGTTAGAAGGGGCACTACTCAGACATTCCAGCTGAGATACAACACTGTCTTGGGCTGGTCCTGAGTGTTAATCTGTGACTCACTTCTATAAATTACATCCTGCAAATATGTGGAAGAGTTTTTAAAGACAAAGAAATGTAGTACATGCACACCTCAGTATCCACAGGGGGTCCGTTTCCCCCCCCCCCACAGGTACCAGAAACCACGGATACCAGGGACACCTTTTAAAAACAAAGGGGAAGGTGTTATAATTTTTTTACCCTATCGCAGGAAGACTGCTGTGTTTCCAGGGCTACAGGGAGCCTTCCAAGCAGCCTACAGCCTTTTCCTGGTCCTCTGAGGCTCCTCCATTATTCAAAGGTAGTTCCAGAATGCAGTGGGATGCCTTCTCTTCCTGGTCATTCTGCAATCTGGGACTACTTTTGAGAAATGGAGGAGCATCCTGCTACCAGGAAGAGGTTGCAGGTGGCTCAGAAAGCTGCCTGCAACCCTGGAAATGCAGCAGTTTCGCTGTGATAATAAGCACTGATATAGAACCATTGTCTTCTACTAATGCTAATTGCAAGATATTTTCTACCAGTCATACAGTAGAGGGCAGCCTACAACAGGACTGTGATAGAGTCACTCTTTTTGCGACACTTCTAGAGGGAAGACTTTCATAGCGTGTGGCATGTTGACCCTGGCAAAGTGAATTCAAAAGGGAAAAAAGCCTATTTACAACCTTGACAGAAGCAAAATAACCACACAGACTTTCCGGTATCCCAGCTTCCAATATTTTCAATGATGGCTGCGACAGATGCTATGCGATCCTCCTAGTGGGTCCCAACTCAAAGTTGTCCTAGTACACTGTCCTAGTATTGTTCAGTCTCTGAGCCATTAAACTAATTTCATAGACATTTGTGAACAATTGGAAAAGATAATGCTCCAAGAACTCTACAGACAATGCCCAAGGAGGACGTTCCTCTTTCTTCTACAAAGCATTTGCCTTTCTTTCTGCAATGGCATTAAGAATGCTTTGCAAACAGCTTGGCAGATTCAAGGCCCAATCTTATGGGTCTTATCGCCAGTGGTATGTTAGTACTTCTGGTTCTGGGTGTCATAAACATGCCATAAAGCACATTTACAGCATCCGGAGGGTAAGTACCACCCATGCTTGGGCTGCACCAGTAGACGCTGCACCTCAGCATGGGTGGTGTGGCTGGCCAGCACTCCAACAGCGCTGGCCAGGGGTAAGGCCCATTGGGATGGGTGGGAGGTGGGGAGGGGCAAAACTGGGCTGGGCAGGGGAGGAGTAGGCCTGGCTGGGGGTGGGGGCAGCAGTGGCTTCCATCAACAGATCCTGAATCCCTGCATCAGGCTGGGCAGTACAACACAGGGCTGTTCCAGCCTCCGATGGTAAAATAGTACGTGGAGAATTGAATAGCGCACTGTGGGCGCCGGGGCTTTCCCTGGAAGAAGGGGACAAATATCCCCTTCCCTGAGGAGATTCCTGTGGCTGCTGTGGAGCATGTAGGATGCAACGGTAGCCATTTTGGTACCACTGCTCTTATGGGACCCTGTGTCCATATTACTACTCTTATGCTTAGACTTCTAAAGTCATTTTGCTCATGATTTTGATGTTTTAATGACTGCCAGCTGGCAGATCCAACTTGCAAAGCAGACAAAGCTGGAACACTTAAGGAACAATCCTATACATGCTTATTCAGAAGCATTATATTCAGCGGGGCTTCCTCCCAGGTAAGTGTGTACAGGATTGCAGCTTTAGATTCTGTGTTTTATTGTTCATGTGTCAATTTATAAAGATTGTTCAAATTGCTCGCCAGTTCCCAACTACATACATTCTTTCAATACTGCCAAATGCAAACTCTTAAAGCTGAATATGTACATTGTGTCAACAAGTTGTGATTTACCTGGATAATGTTTCCCCAAATGATCTAGTAAGGTTTCCTGTGTAACGGTAACATGAGCCTCATTCATATCAGATATAGCACAGCACAAGACTTCTGCCAGAGGTACAAACTGGGACTGCGAAATGGGATTCATGTGAACTGGTGATACGTCACCTAAAAGAAACATTGGGGTGGGGGGGGGAGAGAGAAGTAAGCCTTCTTTATTATTTTATCTTTTTTTCCAGTTTCTCTTTCAAAATATTTATAGCCTCTTTAAAGTTAGCTTAAGAGGGATGGGTAGATAATTATTCCAATATTATAAAAGCAGTCAGCCCCAAAAAAACCACACACAGAATTGTATCACACAGAAGAATTGTGTCTACAAAAAAAATAAAACATCTTGTCAGAAAGCTATGGCATAACTCTGAAGAAGAGGTGGATTAAGAGCCCAATGCTATGCATGTCTACTTAGAAGTAAATCCTATTACAGTCAATAGGGCTTACTCCCTGGTAAGTGTGGAAAAGATTGCAACCTGAGTGCACTTACATTGGGAGTGCAATTGTATATTAATAAATTGGATGTGGCATACGCAGACACGGTAGGAGGCCAGAAGAGGGAGCAAGACATTTGCAGAACAAAAACCTGAAGTGTTTGGAACAACTTCTTGCCTCCTCCCAAACCCTGAAATTTCACGAGCTGAAGACAACACATATTGGCATTGCCCTCATACTGCCAGAAAATGTTGGAAACAGTTTGTAGGTATGGTTCAGATCCTCATCTGGGATTTAGGCTCTTGTTTCCCTAAAGAGCGGTGGAACTGGGCGGAGAAGGTTCATGCTCTCTCAGGTACATCTCCTTGAGCATAATTCCCCCTTGCAAAAGAAGAACTTTTTCATCTGTAAGGAGAGTTGCCCTTTGCTGTTTAACGGACTGTGTTGGTGATTCTTCCTCCAACAAGAAATTGCTTCTCCTTTCACCTGTGAAATTCTTTTCATGATTCCCCCTCCCCAACTCATACACAACTATTTTGGGTTGCATTACTTCCAAGAGCTCCAGAGAGCAGCTGCTTCTTTATCTTGTTCCCTTTAAGCACATCTGCTATTACCAATATTATTTTTACAAACACTGTTTCATTCGCCCTTGAGACTTTTGCCTATCTGTGAAAGATCCCTGAGGAAACATTGTTTTGCACCAAAACTGCTATGTCCAGAAGCCAATATTTTAAATATTACATTGTTAGCCTCCTTAAGCATTTGCTCTGCAAAGGAAAGGTGGGGTACAAATCTTTTAAATAAATCTATATATATAAAGAAGAGCGTATGTATGTATGTATGTATGTATGTATGTATGTATGTATGTATGTA
>JAJKFI010032114.1:0-11056 GCA_029204185.1 Lerista edwardsae
GGGATGGGACATATAAACACCCGGGCACACATGTGAGTGGGGGGGGGCAGGGATGGGACATATAAACACCCGGGCACACATGTGAGTGGGGGTGGGTCAGGGATGGGACATATAAACACCCGGGCACACATGTGAGTGGGGGGGTCAGGGATGGGACATATAAACACCCGGGCACACATGTGAGTGGGGGGGTCAGGGATGGGACATACAAACACCCGGGCACACATGTGAGTGGGGGGGTCAGGGATGGGACATATAAATGGGCCATCTGTAGCCTGGTGAGTGTGGGGGGAGGTCAGGGATGGCACCTATAATATAAACACCCGGGCAAAGCCGGGTACATAAAAGCTAGTAACTGATATTTCTAACAATTCTGGAAAGTAAACCAACAGCACAATCCAATTCATGTTTACTTAGAAGTAAGGTCCGGTGCATTTGGTGGGACTTGTTTTCAGTTAAGAGTGATATTGGTCCAACTCTTGTGGTGAATGAGTAACTGGTAACCAGGAATCAATTGACACAACCTGCCTCGTTCCTGAGGAGTGTAAACTTGGAGGCTGTTTTAACTGTATTCTCTTTTCATAGGTCCTACTGGAGAGGGGAAAAAAGATTAACATGCGAAGAAAAAAAATTGCTTGTACTGTGCTTCAACATAGATATCCCTATTATAGGACATGGTAGCTTTCCAAATGATGATGAAGGGGAAATGTGAAATTGGGAGTGTTTCACACATGGCACTGAAAGCATCCTTCCTATTTTCCATAGTCGTAATTCCTGAACACTTGTATTCCCCAATTATTGCAGTCATATGCATGCTTCCTTGGAAGCAAGTTCCATCTGAATGTCAGTAGGCTTACTGCCATGTATAGGATTTGGCTGCCAAATGGTAATCCTGAAGGCCCAATCCTATCCAACTTTCCAGGGCTGATGCAGTCACAATGCAGCCATGAAATAAGGGAACAAATGCTCCTTACCTTGAGGAGGCCTCCATGATTTCCCCTCCCAACTGTAGGATGCAGCATATGTACTGTTGGCATGGCTGCATCAGTGTTGAAAATCTAGATAGGATTGGGCCCTCAATTTACCTAAATTTGTGAACCGAAATTCCACTAAAAACCATCGAATGTACATCTAAGTAAGGCTGTTACTTTAGAATGTGTATAAACATCACATCCAAAGGAATCAAAGGAATTTACTTCTCAGTTAAATTTCAGGAAGTAGAATTGAAGCAACTTTTCATAAAAGAACAGTAATTTGCTTGAACATAACAGCCCTGCTGAATCAGGCCGAGGCACATCTAGTCCAGCGCCTTTGTATTTCAGAGGCCCACCATATGCCTCAGGGAGCACACAAGATAGCAAGATACCTGCATCCTGTCACGATTCCCTTGCATCTGGCATTTCAGAGACAGCCTACTTTTAAACAGGAGGTTGCCTATATTCATCATGGGTTGTAACCTGTGATCGATTTTTCTCCCATAAATCTGTTCAATCTCCTTTTGAAGGCATCAAGGCCAGGTGCAAGGAGTTCCACAGATTAATTACACGTGCTTGAATAGAGCTTGCCTCAGAAAGTATATTGGAAACCTTTGCTGTTAAAAACAATAATATTGCTTAATAGAAGGAACAGATGTTTGGTAGTGTCTTTGCCTCCCTTCCTCTCCAAGACGTTTTACAGATGCTGCTCCCATTATCCCGTAGATCCTCACCTGAGTCAAAGATTCAGGAGATTGCAACAGCAACATTTGTTAAGGCATTATAAATTTTTTTATTTAGTTGTGGCATTTACAAGTTGCATTTCTATTTCAATTGTAACACATATTTATTTTAAAAAATACCTTAAAAATAAGGCACTAAATAACTTTTAAATACATAAAAGTACAAGTAGTACTTTGACCAATAAAATAGTTAAACAGCAAAATTGAAGACTAAGACTATGCAGGAATCAGAACTATGTTGATATGTGCAAGGGATATCCAGGTTCACTCTGCAGGAGGGGGGAAAAAACAAATATCAGTTCCTGTTTTGTACACAGCCTAGGATCATAGCCTTCGAATGATTTATGCAATCACCCAACAACAACTAGAACATTAGTTGACATCCTTGCTGGCTAGTGGAGTCAGTCAAAATGATTTTTTGAGGGGTTAATAGTATAAATAAAATAATTAAGCCAATCACATACTTGAAAAACAATACTTTCAAAAAATACTTTGCAAACAGTTCATACATGATGAGTATATATCATGGCTGTTGCTACATCTTCAATATATTTGATAGTTTAAGACATTTACAGTAACTATATTAACATATTTACAATAAATTCTTGAAACACAAACTTTCAATGAAAAAAAATTAAACATTCATGACTGGAGTCAACTGAAGCAAGGAATTTCTTGTAAGAGTCTTCCCACTCTGTACAGTTTTTTCCATGCCTTCCAAATTCATCAGAAAGCTTCTTCTTTTTTTCAGTCCATCCAGGATGGCAGAATTAGCAGATGCTAGACTTTGTGTTCTAGAGATAAATGTTTTGCAAAAATCAAAATTCATTAAGAAACTAATTTATCCATATTCTACAATTCAAAATGACTAATTTCTCCTGAAACTAACTACATACAAAATTACTGCTTTCAAAATAAAAATTGGCAGGTTGAAGAAAATTAAAAATTAGTCTTACTTTGTAACAGATCATAAAACTTTGTAACAGATCTCAAACTTTGTATTGGACCCATCTAAAAAAACAGGTTTACCTTACCAGTCACTCAAGCCTCTGTGGCTATAATGTTGATTAGGCAGTAGTGCTCCCTGCCCCCCAAGTAGCAGTTTGTTCAACCCTTCATGCATATAGCCCATTGGTTCCCAAACGTTTTAGCACCAGAACCCTCTTTTGAAAATGACACTCTATTGGGACCCAACTAGGTTTACCATACTTTTAGAAAGGAGATCTAGAAAGAAATATTTCCTTTATTAGTAACAACCAGAAAATGACTTTCAAACATTTATCTCCCTATATTTACACATGCTTGCAAATGACAAGAGCTCAGCTCCTTGCAGGGCAGTTAGCACAGAAGTATCTAGCAAACAGGAGCTGAGCTCTCCAGGGTAATTAGCAGCTACAGTATCTGATTTTTGAATAGCCTCAGGGCTTGATGCAATTAGTTATCTGATCTTTCCATCACCCTTTGGCGACCCATTAAAAATCAGGTTGCAACCCACAGTTTGGGAAACACTGAAGAGAGTATTTCTTTCATTTTGTGGGTGAGCAATGTTACTTCAAACAATCAAAAAAAATTCTACATAGAATTTTATACAGTTTTAGATGTTGTTTAGGTTCCATAAAATAGCTATCTAAAGACTGGACTTTATGAACATATGGAGCTGCTACCATTCCGAGCCAGACCATTGGTCGATCCTGCTCATTAGTGTCTCCAATACTCTAGCTGAGTATTGTCTTCAAACCCCAGTCTGCGGGCCACATCCCCAGAATTGCATCGATGCCTAGGGCAACGGGGCTGTGATTGCCTTACCTGTTCACAGTGCTAAGCTCTGGGGGGTGCGGGGAGACCTGCAGAAGCCTCCCCAAATATTGTAATGAAGAAAAACCGTGATCGGGACCCACTTCCAGGTTGCAATCGCAAAACTGGAAGTAGGTCTCAATCGCGTTTTTTCTTCATTATATTTGGGGAGCCCTGTGGAGGCTTCTACAGAGCTCCATGCATCCCCGGAGCCCAGCACTGCAATAGGTAAGGCAATCACAGCCCGTTGTCCCAGACAGTGACGTGATCCTGGGGAGCGTGTCACTGCCTTCCACACGTCCCTGCCCCTTAAAGGAAAAGGAGCATAGGCTTTCAGGCGTTGTGACACCCCAGTTTGAAAACATCTGTATAAGAACAGAAAAGCCCTGCTGGATCAGGTCAAAGGCCCATCTACTCCAGCTTCCTGTATCTCACAGTAGCCCACCAGATGCCTCAAGAAGCACACAAGAAAATAAGATGTTTGTATCCCATTGCCACTCCCCTACATCTAGCATTCCAAGGTAACCTACTTCTAACACAAGGAGGTTGCACCACCCATCACGGCACCTAGACCAGATGCCATCACCACCTCCTGTGGCAAGGAGTTCCACAGATTAATTACACATGTGATAAAAAAGTATTTCTTTTTATTCATTCTAACTCTCCCAACACTCAATTTTAGTGGATGTCCCTGGTTCTGGTGTTGTGAGAGAGTGAAAAGAACATCCTTTTATCCATTCTATCCATCCCATGCATAATTTTGTACATCTCAATCATGTCTCCCCTCAGGCACCTTTTTTCTAGACTGAAGAGCTCCCAATGCTGCAGCCTTTCCTCATAAGGGAAGTGCCCCAGCCCAGTAATGTTGGTCACTTGTACCTTTTCTAGTAAGTACCTTAGAGTAAAAAGCCTTTTTTATTATTAATATTTTACCTTTTTATATATAAAAGATTTTTACCTTGCCTTGTCACCCCTCAAATATTTTATATCAAATAATAGTATCACTCTAATATTTGTTCTTTGAACATGAAATTGGGCGAACTCCAGAAGGTAGTGGAGGACAGGGAGGCCTGGCGTGCTGTGGTCCATGGGGTCGCGAAGAGTCGGACACGACTTAGCGACTGAACAACAACAACAACAATATTTGTTCTTACCTTGGAGAATCTATTCCACTGTCCTCTGTTATGCTGTGGTTTCCCATCTCCTCCAAGTGGTTTTGCTCATGTGGGACATTCTGCTCTGGAATTGCAACATCCTGTGGCTTTCCAGCAAGGTTTGTCTTAATTTCCCTGCCGTTTGGTGGCAGTGTGAGGGACGCTAATTTCTCATCCGCTTCACTGAGTGATTTCTGCCAAGTTCTAGTCTCTGTGTCGTGAATGTCATAGAAATGAAATGCACAGGTATTACCAACATCTGATATTTGACCATGTTCAAAGTCAGTTCTCTCACTGTTTTTGTAAGCATATTGAGATACCTGATGGCAGATGCAACTTTCTCCTTCAAGGTTTAGCTTGTGAAATTCTTTTAAGCTATCCTTTGATCTACTAAGATTTGGACACTCATGTCCTTCATGTTCACAAGAACCAAACTGGTTTGAATCAATTCTGTAGCCTGGGGTATGTGAATGAACACTACTACTTGCCGATGCATCTGTACCCAGTTCTTGTTGCTCTATGTCATTCCACTTCCTTGGTTCAGAGGAACTATGTGGGAGTTGGATGGATTGGAACTTGGGTAATTCTATATGTTCCTGTTGTTCATCATGGTACAGAGAAATACAAGCATCACCATCCACTTTTTGATACAGAGTCTGTTCATTGTAAGTAAATCCTTTATATTGTGGGTTAAGAGATTCAAGCCATTTGCTAGTATTATTAGATTTTAGTTCACTCTCTAAACAGTCACCCACCATGTTTTCAGACTGCTTCAAGTGCTGAACGGTATCTGTATTACTAGAAAGGCCAACATTTTTTAGGTATTCTGAATTCTGACCTGGGAAGCCATGTGTGGCAGTTTGATCACGTGGGTAACTTTGATTGAAAGTCTGTGGACACTTTCTTTCTACACTTCCTTCATCCATGAGTACAACATCGTTAGATGCAGTGTGGGCCTCCATACGATTCTGGCTTGTCTCCTTCTGCAAATTATGTTTACAGGCCACACTGTCTCTCAAAGATCTGAATTTGCCATCTGTTTGTAAAGCATGGTAATGTGGATAATCTGTGTATTCAGCACCATGGTCCAGGACACGATGGAGATGATAGTGACTAGCATAACTGGTGGCCAATTGTTGCTTTTTCTCACTTTCATCATCACATTTCATAGAGAGGGCTTGTTTGGCTTTATAGTTCATAGTTCTTGAGGAATCCAAAGACCGGGACCTTGGGAAATTTCTCTCTGACCTAGGAGCTCTGTACTTTACCTCACAATTTTTCTGACTTTTATGTCCTTTGGTAGATTTGTTTCCTCTACAAGGAATATCTTGGAATGGATTGTCAATTTCTTTTTTGTATATAAAGTGAGATTCAGCATCTATTGGATCCTTACACAGTGGTTTATTGCAAATTAAAGCTTCACTTAAAATACATGATGCTGAATGTTCTACACAGTTTTCCAATTTGTCATTAACTAGTGCTAATTCATCCATTTTAAATTCTTTGTCTGTTTTACTGATTTCTTTTTCTTTTATGACAATGTTTTGTATTTTCCTGCGATGTTTTATAGCCCTAGTTTGTTTTTTTCGAGTGCTCCCTTTGGAAAGATGTCTGCGTTTCATTGTCAACACTTCTGTAGAGGTTCCTTTACTGATATATTTCTTTTCCTCCATTTTCTGCATCAACACCGTGTGTTTATTTAAGTTGTCTACTGTTAGCACTGGGTTGATACGCTTGATAATTTCATGTTCAACATCACGTGGGATGTTATCCAAATTATCCTCATCCCTGACTGGCCATTCTTCAGGAGGAAACTGAGCTGAAAAAGAGGCGTGTGATTTGGGAGGGTTTTCTTTTTTTGAAGTGTGGCGCCAGAAAAGACTAAGGCCAAATTTTTTAACCTTCTCCTTTTCTTTCATTGTATGTGTGGAACGAGCAGTATCACAAGAACGGTTGCCAACGACAGAATCTGTGGTTGGATTATGAACTGAAAGTCTGAACTCACAAGACCCTTTTTGACTTTTTCCGTTCCGGTCATAGCTTACTAGCTGCTGAGGTCTCTGTTCATTCACTGCAGTTTGCTCAGGGAAACAATGACAGGATCTGCAATGTGATGCGATAGGAAAAGTATCCTTTATAACCTCTGCAGAGTCCTCCATGCTTACAAGGTATGTGACAGAAGGTTCCACAGGGCAATTCTCCTGTAACAGGACTCTCTTGTTGCTCTTCATAGCATTATTAGAGATAAAATAGGTATTTGGAGTCACAATGAAGTATCCTTCCCCAGTATGATAAATCTTCCGCTCTTTAATTAGAATTCCAAGTGTACTATACAGAATATCATGTGTGGGAGTTGCAATGCCTAGGATGGTAAAGATAAGAGTTACCGATTGCTTACCCTAATATGTACAGCCAGTATATAAAGTATTTAGAATCCTTTTCCTGTTCTGCATCAGAACACATTTATGAGATAAAGCACCATTAATCATTTTACAAATGGGAAAATGAGGTTGAGAGACAGTGAATTGTTCGTGGTCAAGGAACATGTTAGTTGCTGGCTGGAGATAAAAACTTTCAAAATCAAAAGCCCAAATGACAGTCTCTCTCCTCTGGGCCACTGTCAGCTCCTTCTGTGTTTAGAAACAGATCACTATAGAAACTGGAATAACGAAACACATTTTGTGAAACAGTAGAAAGTAAAAAAAATGTGCACCCAGAATCTGAAATATGAGCAGCACAAGTTCCATTTTTAGAGATCTCATTGAATGGAGGCAGTCAGGGGGCATAAAGCCAAGTGAAGCAGTCACAGATAGCAGATGGGGGGTGCCCGGTTCTGTCCACCTACTTGCCTCCACTGATCCTCTTTCCGTTCTCTGGATTAGAAAAAAAAGGAACAGACAGTAACAGAAGAAATGTGGAGGGGAGGAGCTAGAACACAGGAGAGTGGGAGGAGCAGAGGCTAGCACATCCTCAGCTAAAGGGGGGAAAGCATTTTTATTTGGAATCTGCACCAAGAGGTCTTGGGCTGGCTTTGGAGGCACTGCACTGATGTAATCAGGGTGCCCACCCATATTATTAAGCAGAGTGAAATAGCCACCTCATGCAGCTGAATTATGACCATTAAACGACTGCAGATTGTTAGAAGGGGCACTACTCAGACATTCCAGCTGAGATACAACACTGTCTTGGGCTGGTCCTGAGTGTTAATCTGTGACTCACTTCTATAAATTACATCCTGCAAATATGTGGAAGAGTTTTTAAAGACAAAGAAATGTAGTACATGCACACCTCAGTATCCACAGGGGGTCCGTTTCCCCCCCCCCCCACAGGTACCAGAAACCACGGATACCAGGGACACCTTTTAAAAACAAAGGGGAAGGTGTTATAATTTTTTTACCCTATCGCAGGAAGACTGCTGTGTTTCCAGGGCTACAGGGAGCCTTCCAAGCAGCCTACAGCCTTTTCCTGGTCCTCTGAGGCTCCTCCATTATTCAAAGGTAGTTCCAGAATGCAGTGGGATGCCTTCTCTTCCTGGTCATTCTGCAATCTGGGACTACTTTTGAGAAATGGAGGAGCATCCTGCTACCAGGAAGAGGTTGCAGGTGGCTCAGAAAGCTGCCTGCAACCCTGGAAATGCAGCAGTTTCGCTGTGATAATAAGCACTGATATAGAACCATTGTCTTCTACTAATGCTAATTGCAAGATATTTTCTACCAGTCATACAGTAGAGGGCAGCCTACAACAGGACTGTGATAGAGTCACTCTTTTTGCGACACTTCTAGAGGGAAGACTTTCATAGCGTGTGGCATGTTGACCCTGGCAAAGTGAATTCAAAAGGGAAAAAAGCCTATTTACAACCTTGACAGAAGCAAAATAACCACACAGACTTTCCGGTATCCCAGCTTCCAATATTTTCAATGATGGCTGCGACAGATGCTATGCGATCCTCCTAGTGGGTCCCAACTCAAAGTTGTCCTAGTACACTGTCCTAGTATTGTTCAGTCTCTGAGCCATTAAACTAATTTCATAGACATTTGTGAACAATTGGAAAAGATAATGCTCCAAGAACTCTACAGACAATGCCCAAGGAGGACGTTCCTCTTTCTTCTACAAAGCATTTGCCTTTCTTTCTGCAATGGCATTAAGAATGCTTTGCAAACAGCTTGGCAGATTCAAGGCCCAATCTTATGGGTCTTATCGCCAGTGGTATGTTAGTACTTCTGGTTCTGGGTGTCATAAACATGCCATAAAGCACATTTACAGCATCCGGAGGGTAAGTACCACCCATGCTTGGGCTGCACCAGTAGACGCTGCACCTCAGCATGGGTGGTGTGGCTGGCCAGCACTCCAACAGCGCGGGCCAGGGGTAAGGCCCATTGGGATGGGTGGGAGGTGGGGAGGGGCAAAACTGGGCTGGGCAGGGGAGGAGTAGGCCTGGCTGGGGGTGGGGGCAGCAGTGGCTTCCATCAACAGATCCTGAATCCCTGCATCAGGCTGGGCAGTACAACACAGGGCTGTTCCAGCCTCCGATGGTAAAATAGTACGTGGAGAATTGAATAGCGCACTGTGGGCGCCGGGGCTTTCCCTGGAAGAAGGGGACAAATATCCCCTTCCCTGAGGAGATTCCTGTGGCTGCTGTGGAGCATGTAGGATGCAACGGTAGCCATTTTGGTACCACTGCTCTTATGGGACCCTGTGTCCATATTACTACTCTTATGCTTAGACTTCTAAAGTCATTTTGCTCATGATTTTGATGTTTTAATGACTGCCAGCTGGCAGATCCAACTTGCAAAGCAGACAAAGCTGGAACACTTAAGGAACAATCCTATACATGCTTATTCAGAAGCATTATATTCAGCGGGGCTTCCTCCCAGGTAAGTGTGTACAGGATTGCAGCTTTAGATTCTGTGTTTTATTGTTCATGTGTCAATTTATAAAGATTGTTCAAATTGCTCGCCAGTTCCCAACTACATACATTCTTTCAATACTGCCAAATGCAAACTCTTAAAGCTGAATATGTACATTGTGTCAACAAGTTGTGATTTACCTGGATAATGTTTCCCCAAATGATCTAGTAAGGTTTCCTGTGTAACGGTAACATGAGCCTCATTCATATCAGATATAGCACAGCACAAGACTTCTGCCAGAGGTACAAACTGGGACTGCGAAATGGGATTCATGTGAACTGGTGATACGTCACCTAAAAGAAACATTGGGGTGGGGGGGGGAGAGAGAAGTAAGCCTTCTTTATTATTTTATCTTTTTTTCCAGTTTCTCTTTCAAAATATTTATAGCCTCTTTAAAGTTAGCTTAAGAGGGATGGGTAGATAATTATTCCAATATTATAAAAGCAGTCAGCCCCAAAAAAACCACACACAGAATTGTATCACACAGAAGAATTGTGTCTACAAAAAAAATAAAACATCTTGTCAGAAAGCTATGGCATAACTCTGAAGAAGAGGTGGATTAAGAGCCCAATGCTATGCATGTCTACTTAGAAGTAAATCCTATTACAGTCAATAGGGCTTACTCCCTGGTAAGTGTGGAAAAGATTGCAACCTGAGTGCACTTACATTGGGAGTGCAATTGTATATTAATAAATTGGATGTGGCATACGCAGACACGGTAGGAGGCCAGAAGAGGGAGCAAGACATTTGCAGAACAAAAACCTGAAGTGTTTGGAACAACTTCTTGCCTCCTCCCAAACCCTGAAATTTCACGAGCTGAAGACAACACATATTGGCATTGCCCTCATACTGCCAGAAAATGTTGGAAACAGTTTGTAGGTATGGTTCAGATCCTCATCTGGGATTTAGGCTCTTGTTTCCCTAAAGAGCGGTGGAACTGGGCGGAGAAGGTTCATGCTCTCTCAGGTACATCTCCTTGAGCATAATTCCCCCTTGCAAAAGAAGAACTTTTTCATCTGTAAGGAGAGTTGCCCTTTGCTGTTTAACGGACTGTGTTGGTGATTCTTCCTCCAACAAGAAATTGCTTCTCCTTTCACCTGTGAAATTCTTTTCATGATTCCCCCTCCCCAACTCATACACAACTATTTTGGGTTGCATTACTTCCAAGAGCTCCAGAGAGCAGCTGCTTCTTTATCTTGTTCCCTTTAAGCACATCTGCTATTACCAATATTATTTTTACAAACACTGTTTCATTCGCCCTTGAGACTTTTGCCTATCTGTGAAAGATCCCTGAGGAAACATTGTTTTGCACCAAAACTGCTATGTCCAGAAGCCAATATTTTAAATATTACATTGTTAGCCTCCTTAAGCATTTGCTCTGCAAAGGAAAGGTGGGGTACAAATCTTTTAAATAAATCTATATATATAAAGAAGAGCGTATGTATGTATGTATGTATGTATGTATGTATGTATGTATGTATGTA
>JAJKFI010032115.1:0-17654 GCA_029204185.1 Lerista edwardsae
CTGGCCTCGGCGGGGCGCCTGCTCACAAGGGGGGACAGGTGGGGGGGGCGCCGGGTCCCTGGGCAAGCAGCGGTGGGGCGCGTCAACCAGGGGCAGCCCCCCCGAGGCCAGGACAGGCGGCAGAACAGAGTGGATGGGCTGCCACTCACGCGTAAGTCCCGCCCAGCGTTCTGCTTCCTCATTCCCAGATCCCATCACTGGAGGGATTCGATAGCTGGGGTGGGTCCCCCTTTTTTGGGCTGGAACTGCCATTTCATGAAATGTAACAGAGTGCACTTTCCAAATTCAAAATGAGGGGCTTGGACAGAGGGGGCCGACACTTTGGAAACCAGATTTTTAGAGTGCACAACTGAACATCCAAACCAAAAAGAGAGACATAATGCAGAATACGAAGCCTGCCTGGGAGGTCGTGCGGCCCCAAAGCCGGGCCGCGTGGTCTCCTCGGATCTGCACCTGCTGTTCCCTTGCCGTAGGGAGGCTCCAGCCTCCCCGAGCAGTGCTCGGACATGGCCTGTTGGCCTCGCCGTTCCAGCGCTGCTCAGGATTGCGCCCTGAGAGTTTGCACTGCCTGCGTGCCTCACCTCCACAACGTCAGCCACAACAGCTTTGCCTCAAGCACGTTTATTTCTTTGTTGACATGCTTAGTTAAAGCAGTCCAGCCCCGTCCCTCGCCAAACAGCCAGATGGAAATGGTGATTTGCCATTCAAAACCACTTCTCGTTTACAATTACAAGCAGATGATCCTTTATTCAGACGTCTGAAATTGAGGGTGTAATCATAACCTGAAGTTAGGCCAGCAAAGTTTGGCCGGCACAAGGGCCACAGTCATGTTTGGACCACTCTTGGAGTCAGGGGGAATGGCGCACGTCTGTGATTCCAAAAGTGGTTGAAACATACTTTACAGTGTCCCTTGTGCTGGCCAAACTTTGCTGGCCTAACTGTGCCAGCCTAACAGGTTGGGATCGCACCCTCAGACATTTTTGTCCCGGACTTCTTAAAACTTTCTATTGAAGGAAGATCTTGTGCTCATTCCCACCTGCAGGCTTTAAGTTCTATTCTGCCCTCTGTGGTGTGTGCCATTGTTGAAAAGTGTCAAAGAGGCCAACAGATACCCAAATGGGCAACAGGCCAGGAACCAAATCCCCTAAAGGACATCAGGCAGAACCATGAAGTTTTTGCCTGGCACCAGAAGGGCAAAAGCATAAGTGCCTGGTGAGCTTACCTAGGAGGAGTTCAGAACAGTCAAGAATGTTTGACTCCTCAGAGAATGGGGTCCATTGAAGATCTCCTCCAAAGACTGTTTTAGTGCATAGGCAGGTGAGTTTATTTAAATCATGATTTAACATGATACAACAAACAATTGTCAACAGTGCCACTTCGATGTGGAGAAAAGTGACAAGTAGGCTGCCTCAGGGAGCAAGTGTCATTTAATATCTTTATAAATGAGAGATGAAGGAGTGTAGAGAACACTCATCGGATCTGCAGATGACACCAGTAGGGAGGGGAAGGCATTGCCCTAGAGCAGCGTTTCTCAAACTGTGGGTCAGGACACACTAGGTGGGTTGCAAGTCAATTTCAGGTGGCTCCCCATTCATTTCAAAGCGTATTTTATTTTTAATATATTAGACTTGAAGCTGTCATGGTATGTGATCTGTACATTTAACAGGCTAGTATGTATATGCTTTTAACTATGATAGTCAGCGGGACTTACTCCTGAGTAAGTGTGAATAGAATTCCTGGCTATACAAAGGTTCAGGCTGATGCATAGGTGTCAACTTTCTCAGTCAATGTGGCAGGGATGAGGACTTGAGCAAGACTCAGAGTTGAGTCACAAAAAGGCTGCTCTTTCGCGACTTGTGTTAGACTCGAGTCAAGGACGTCATTGACTCAGGCACGATTTGAGACTCATGGAAAAGAGTCAAGGCTCAAATTTGACTTGAGTCCTGACTCAAATTTGACTTGAGTCCTGACTTTCTTTAGTGTTTGTGGGCTTGCTGACTTGCTTTTTTCTTCTTCTTCCATCGCCTCTGCATTGCCCCGGGAAACCTCGTGGGCAATCTGGAAGACATCCTTTAGACCAATGGCTGACATAGCTGGAGGAGGATTGGCAGTTCCAGGCGACAGAGCTGGGGTTCTGAGGGGAGGGGGAGGAGGGCTTAAGGATTGTTTTTTGTGGGAGGGGGGCTCAAGCACTTGACTTGTTTCTGGAAATGACTTAGGACTCGAGTCAAAATGACTTGAAATTTTTCCACAAGTTGAGTTGCGACGGTGCATGCTAGAACTCGAGGCTCAACTCGAGTCATGGGTTTGCTGACTCAAGAATCGACTCAACTTGTGAAACGTGACTCTGGCATATCCCTGCAGTGTGGCCTCCAGCACAACCACGTTCATGGTGCAGAGCTTGCAGTGCCTAAGGGTGCAATCCTAACCAACTTTCCAACACTGGGGTAAGGGCAGTGCCGCACCGAGACGAGGGAACAAACATCCCCTTACCTTGAGGAGGTCTCCATGACTGCCACTCCACTGCAGGGTGCAGCACGTGCCCCATTGGCACAGCTATGGCAGTGCTGGAAAGTGGGTTAGCATTGCGTCCTGAGTCACTTTGCCCAGCATCTTTGTGAGGCTCACTGGTTTCAGGAAAGTCCCTTGCAAAATGCAGGGTGATCCGTGAGGAATCTGCTCTTCGGCACAGTTTGTATTCTGGTTTTTCAGAGCGCTCAGAGTGAGTGATGGCCCTCTCCCCTCTGGCAGAAGCAGCCGGCCAAAACAGAACATTCCACGTTTATGGGCCTTGTGTCCGCCTGCTTGATGGGCTCGCCTTACAGGACGCTCTTCGAGTCCGGCTTGGGTTGCCAAACCCGAGCGTTTCCAAGTGCACGCCATTCCTGACCCGTGGTGCCCACTGCCCGAGGCTCTTGCGGCCAGATTTTCGGCTGCAGCATGCCATGGGTCGGGCAAGTCCGGGCTTCAGGAATCGAGCGGAAATGCCAGGCTCTTCTTGCTTGCAGCCTGTGGCGGGTTTTGTACTGAGAGAACAGATGGAAGGCCAGTCCGTGAGTTATGGGGGTGGCCACCCCCTCCCTCCTGATAGCTGCCAAAACAGCAAATAAATGCTCTCCCATCTCACCTGCGCCCACTGGCATGCTCGCTCACATTTGGGAGAACAAAATTCTCCTCTTGGGCGAAGCAAAAGGATCTTATCTCATCTATAGGCAAAATGACACTGGAGATCACTGGACATCCAAGGTGCACTTAGGAAAAGCAGAATCTCTGGGCCTGGAACAGCTGTGCTGTTGGAAGGCCAGGAGATGGGGAAGAGCTGGCCACAGCACAGTGTTTGTTCCGATTGTGGAGCGCTGTGCCTGGCTTTCCGATGCTCAAATGACCTCTCGTGCTTTGACAGTCCAAAAGGAAAAGGCTGTTCTTTTCAGCTTGGTGTCGTCGCGTGCACTGAGCTTTTCTCTGTCAAGAGCGCACTCGCCGATACACAGTTTTGTGTTGACTTTATAAGTGTCTTTAGAGCGCAATCCTAAGGGGTTAGGCTGGCACAGTTAGGCCAGCAAAGTTTGGCCGGCACAAGGGGTATCGTAAAAGATGTTTGGATCACTGTTGGAGTCAGAGTCCAGCACACAGATGTGTGCTATCCACCCTGACTCCAAGAGTGGACCAAACGTGCTTTACCTGGTGCCAGCCAAACTTTGCTGGCTTAACTGTGCAAGCCTAACTCCAGGCTAGGATTGCGCTCTTAAGCAGATTTTGAATCCACTGCAGGGAAGGGCTTGAACTGCCCTGTAAAGTGCCTGCCTCCAGGCTCGTGAAACAGAAATACGCCGCCTACTGCTACAAAGTCAGGAACGAATTCCTGTATACAGTAGAGCCGGCTGGATGCCCTGGGTGCATTTACACCAAAGGGAAGCATGTACACAAGATTGTCGTTTGCATACAAACAAGATTCCATTGCAATGCCGCTTTACATAATTCACAGCACTCAGAAAGGAGCTTCCCCTCCCCCAGCCCATCTGCAGCCCAGAGTCCATTTCTACGGCTTCGGGATTTCCACCTCATTTTGTTGCAGGTGTCCGTGACACGGAGGAGCCTGCCTGGAGAGAAACTCAGGATTCCAATAGCACCAGTGCTCACCCCATGCAAATTGTGTGCATGCCCCTGGGTTTTTTCCTTGCATGACCAGCTCAGTAGCACCATCGCACAACCACAGAGAGAGAGAGAGAGAGAGAGAGAGAGAGTAGTGTGGTGAAGCCTAACCACTGTACCAGGTTTTTGATCAGGTTTGCAGGGCTGGGGCAATTCAGAACCCGGAGTCTTGGGCTTGGATCTGCTGGGGCAGTCACAGCAGCTCCGTGGAGACTCAAAGCTGTGCAAAGCTGTCTGACACTGCATCAGATTTTTGGCCTGCCTAGAGCATGACTCTCTGCCCTACCTGGATGCAACTTTCCAAGATCTCAGTCAGGAGAGGGGCCGTTTCCCAGCCTTAGGAACATAAGAAGAGACCTGCTGGATCAAGCAAAAGGCCCAGCTTCCTGTTTCTCACAGTGGCCCACCTGATGCTTCAGGGAGCACGCAAGACCACAAGATGCCTGCATCTCATTGCCACTCCCCTGCATCAGGCATTCTGAGCTAGCCTACTTCTAACTTAGAGAGGTCACACTTCCCATCATGGCCTGTAGCCTATGATGGGCTTTTCCTCCAGAAATTGGTCCAATCCCCTTTTAAAGACCCCCTAGGCCAGATGCCATCACCACCTCCAGTAGCAAGGAGTTCCACAGGTTAATTACCCACTGGGTAAAAAGTATTTCCTTTTATTTTTAAACTTTCCCAACACTCAAGTTTAGTGGATGTTTCCTGGTTCCGCTGTTGTGAGAGAGGGAAAAGAACATCCCGCTACCCACTCTATCCATCCTATGCATAGCTGAGATGCCTTCAATGCCAGGGATTGAACCTGGGCGGTTCTACTTCAGAGCAAGCGTCCTTGGAGGTGTGGGCCTCCCAGCCTGTGCTCCCTACAGAACTTGACCCCAGATTCTCTGCCCCTCCGCCCAAAAACACACACACACAGCTTGACACTGACACACACAGTAAATGCCATGTTTCCCTTTGAACGTTTGTCTTAAGAATTTGCTGCTGAGCTCCAGTTTGAATTTCTTCTTCTCTCCCTTCACTTAAAGGCTTAAAACAATGTAGACATTTCAAAGGGCAATAAATGACTGATTGAAACTGGCAGTTGACACAAGCTTATCTTTCAACCAGCATCAGCTGTTGGCTTTCTTCTGACCTTAATTCACACCAAGTCCCTCCTTCTAGAAAAGTGATTTCCCACCCTCTTTACTAAGCTGCAGGCTTACTCTGTATCAGGGTTGACAAGCCACATGTGGCTCTCTGACATATAATGTGCAGTTCACAGGTGGTCTGAACTCCTTTTTTGCATCACAATTAATATAAAAGGTAATTTTTCCCCCAGTAAAATACATTCATGCAAACTTGCTGTCTTCGAATTCGCTTATCTGCGAGAATTGCTACTTACTTAGTTATCTGCACTTCTGTCCTTGTTATCCACTATACAGAGACCTTCCAAAGGCTGCAGGAACTTTTAGAATAATACCTGTGACCAGTCCTGACCACTTTAAAATGGCCAGCAGAAACATCCTCTGGCCATGTTTAAGGGGTCTTTGCTGGCTGCAGGTGCCATTCTGAAGATCTCTGAAGATCCCTGCATTCTGAAGATCTTTGGAAGGTCTCTGCCGCATTCAGAGATATTTTGGCACTTCCTGCTGCACGCTGCTGGCTTCCTGAGGGTCTCTGTTGGATTCTTCTGATGACAGATAAGGTATCCCTTGCATCTAACCCTGTTGATCCCATAGGATGAGTGGTTCATTATCTGCTCATATGCTATCAGCAAGGATTTCCAGGAGCACAACCCTAGCAGATAATGAGAAATAACTGTATTTTCAAGATGTAAAATGATTTAGCGGGTATAAACTGAGGATGTAATCCTAACCCACTTTCCAGCACTGACCTAGCTGTTCCAGTGGGGCATGTGCTGTATCCTGCGGTGGAGCAGTAGTCACGGAGGCCTCCTCAAGGTAAGGGAATGTTTGTTCCATTACCCCAGAGCTGCATTGCCGGCTGGAAAGTGGGTTAGGATTGTGCACTGGATTGAAATGCAAGTTGAGTCTGCTAAAACTGAGTGTTGGGAGAGTTAAAACAGAGAAAAGAAAGTACTTTTTTACCCAGTGGGTAGTTAATCTGTGGAACTCTTTGCCACAGGAGGTGGTGATGGCATCTGGTCTGGATGCCTTTAAGAGGGGATTGGACGGATTTCTGGAAGAAAGGTCCATCATGGGCTATAGGCAATGATGGGTTGTAACCTCCTTACATTAGTAGTAGGCTACTTGAGAGTACTGGGTGCAAGGGAGTGGCCACAGGATGCAAGCATCTTGTGGTCTCATGTGCTCCCTGGGGCACCTGGTGGGCCGCTGTGAGATACAGGAAGCTGGACTAGGTGGGCCTTTGGCCTGATCCAGCAGGGCTCTTCTTATGTTCTTATGTTCTTATGAATGTTCATGGGGAATGAATCTCTTTAAGAATTGAAACGCTGCTTATATGGTGCAGCTCTCAGACATCTGAAGTTTAACACACGTGGCTCTTACATTAAGCAAGTGTGGCCATCCCTGCCCTATATCAGAGGACAAGAACATTAACAGGGGAAATTAAATTCTCATATTTTAAGTGCCCTGATATAGCTCAGGGCGCAATCCTAGAGGTGCTGACACTTGGCGCTTGTGTCAGCCCAGCGGCACCGGCGACAACACGAGGATGCCGGCCAGCACCCTCGCTTGGCGCTGCTGCTGTTGGGTCAATGCTTGGCTGGGGGGGTGGTGCCGGCCCGGGGAGGGAGGGTGTCCTCGGCTCTGCGCCTGCTATACAATAGGTGCAGATTCGAGGAGCACATTTGGGAGGCTAGAGCCTCCCCTGGAGCTAAGACATGAAAGTGCCCTTGCCCCAGGAAGGCTCCTAGGCGCTCCCAAGTTGCGCTGGATACAGCCCAGGCTCGCTGGCCTTGCTGTTCCAGCACAATTTAGAATTGCGCTCCCAAATAACTAATTCTAGGTTGTTGTTGTTGTTGTTCAGTCGCTAAGTCGTGTCCGACTCTTCGCGACCCCATGGACCACAGCACGCCAGGCCTCCCTGTCCTCCACTAGCTTCCTGAGTTCGCCCAATTTCATATTCATTGCTTCGGTGACACTATCTAACCATCTCATCCTCTGTCGCCCCCTTCTCCTTTTGCCTTCAATCTTTCCCAGCATGAGGGTCTTTTCTAAAGAGTCCTCTCTTCTCATCAGGTGGCCAAAGTATTGGAGCTTCAGCTTCAGCATTTGTCCTTCCAGGGAGCAATCAGGCTTGACTTCCTGGAGAATTGACCGATTGGATCTCTTTGCAGTCCAGGGGACTCTCAAGAGTCTTCTCCAACACCATAATTCAAAAGCATCGATTCTTCGACGCTCTGCCTTTCTTATGGTCCAGCTCTCACAGCCATACATGGCTACTGGGAAAACCATCGCTTTGACTATGCGAACCTTTGTTGGCAGGGTGATGTCTCGGCTTTTGATTAAGCTATCTAGGTTCACCATAGCTTTCTTCCCAAGAAGTAAACGTCTTTTAATTTCATGGCTGCAGTCACCATCTGCGGTGATCTTGGAGCCCAGGAAAATAAAGTCTGTCACTGCTTCCATTTCTTCCCCTCCTATTTGCCAGGAAGTGATGGGAGTGGTTGCCATGATCTTAGTCTTTTTAATGTTGAGCTTCAAACCAATTTTGGCACTTTCCTCTTTCACCCTCATCAAAAGGTTCTTTAGGTCTTCCTCACTTTCTGCCAGTAGAGTGGTATCGTCTGCATATCTGAGGTTGTTGATGTTTCTCCCAGCAATCTTGATTCCAGCTTGTGAGTCATCCAGCCCTGCCTTCCTCATGATGTACTCTGCGTATAAGTTAAATAAGCAGGGTGACAATATACAGCCTTGTCGTACTCCTTTCCCAATTTGAAACCAGTCGGTTGTTCCATGTCCAGTTCTAACTGTTGCTTCCTGACCCGCATAAAGGTTTCTCAGAAGGCAGATCAGGTGGTCTGGAACTCCCATCTCTTCAAGAACTTGCCACAGTTTGTTGTGATCCACACAATCAAAGGCTTTAGCATAGTCAATGAAGCAGAGGTAGATGTTTTTCTGGAACTCTCTTGCTTTCTCCATGATCCAGCGAAGGTTGGCAATTTGATCTCTAGTTCCTCTGCCTCTTCGGAAACCAGCTTGTACATCTGGTAGTTCTCGATTCACATACTGCTGAAGCCGAGCTTGTAGGATTTTGAGCATGACCTTGCTAGCATGTGAAATGAGTGCAATGGTGCGGTAGTTCGAGCAATCTTTGGCATTGCCCTTCTTTGGGATTGGAATGTAAACTGATCTTTTCCAGTCTTGTGGCCACTGTTGGGTTTAATTCTAGGTAGCCATTTACAAATCCAAGCCAGCTCCCAGCTCCTGCACCTTTCCACCAGTAATGGCATCTAAATGATTTAGCAACAGGTACTCACTTTTGATTGGCACTTGTGTCGGGGCCCGCCCATCGGAAGTGAGGTCATAGCCAGAACCCAGGAACCGCTGTGCCTCCTCATGCTGCTCACGCTGCTGCTGCCGTCGGTCTCCCTCGCTCTGCTGCCTGCCTGGCTCTGAGTACGTGCAGGCAACTCAAACGTGCAGGCAATTCGAACGTTGCAGGGGGCGGAGCGGGGCGCCGACAGAGTCGACGAGTGGGCGGGCAAATGGGCGGGGCCAGCCCTAATCCTAGGAACGGGTACTCGCGTACCCCTGCGTACCCGCTACATGACATGTCTGCTTTCCACCCTGGAAGATGTTCCTTCCAAGGGAAATATTTTCTTTTTCTTTATTGAGACAGATGCTTAATGAAGCCCTTAGTCCTGCTGGATTCTTCTAAGGGAATGGGGCTGTAGCTCTGGGTTGGAGCATCCATTCTGCATGTAGTTAATTCCGGACTCTGCCCTTCACAGCCTCTCCAGGTCACGGTCAGACCGACCAATTGACAGGACAGGCATCCCCCCCTTATCCGCGTTCCGTTGTCCGCAGATTGAGGGCCCCATAGTTTTTGTGTTGTGGCACTGGAAGCATGGGTGTTTCTTGCTTTAACAAAGCAACAATCTTGCCAAACTGAACAATGTTCTTCACGCACACAATAGGCCGGAGACTAACGGAACATGAAATGCAACCACTTCCTGTTCACGTTCCGTTAGTCTTCCTCTAACGTGCAGGCTGCTTGCCTGCACATTGCGTTCTTCAGTTCATCAAGAACAAAAAAACACCCACACTTCCAAAGCTACTACACAAAAACTAAGATACTGTAATGCGCATGTGTGGGGCCGGAATGGAACCCCTGCAGATAGGGTCAGTGCCCGTATTAATGTTGGTGGATCAGTGGGTCTGACTTGGTATAAGATAGCATGGTATATTCATATTCAAAGAGTACACTGTAAAACTGGCTGGTGGAACTGCACCTAGGACTACGTTCTAGCAGTGGCATAGCTACCTATGGGGTGGGGGGCGCAGCGCCCCAGGTGCCACCTTCAGGGGGGTGTTGCCACTGAACCCCAAATTCCAAAAATCGTGACTTTACGGCATAATATGGTCATGATGTATGCCGTTGGATGCAGAATTCCACCCGGAATTCAATGGAAAAAAAACAGAGTGCAATATCTCTATTCTGTCAAAAGTTATGGCCCAAAAAAAAAATTAAAAACCAAAAATAAAATTTTGGGGAACAAATCGTGATTTTTAAAATTGCAGTTTTAAGGAATAATACCATCATGATGTGTGCCGTTGGATGCAGAATTTCACCAGGAACTCAGTGGAAAAAAACTGGAGTGTAATATCTCTATTCTAGCAAACACTGTTTCCAAGAAAGTAAAATAAAAACCAAAAATGTGAATGGATTAATAAATAAATAGTTTTGCCGTGTTGTGTGTGTGTGTAAAAAAAATTAACTAGCCTTGGGTGCAGAATGCCCTAGGTACGCCACTGCGTTCTAGCATTCTTGCATCTTCTGGGTAGGGTGAAAACAACTGTCCTCTTGGCTGCTGCCAATGTGAAGGAACAGCATTCCGTCCATCCGTTTCTTATGAACAGGAAGCGAAACATGGTAACTGCTGTACACATCCGATTTCTAAGGGTTACGCGTGCGCTCTAACAGCACCTGGGGGTTCACCAAATGCACATGCTCTCTGGAAAACCGGCATGTGTTCCAGCCCTTGGCAAGGCTCGTCTCCATTTCGGCTGGGCAAGCCTGGGTCTTCAAACTGTTGTGGCAGACACAGGGCGCAATCCTAAATTGAATTAGGCCGGCATAAGCTAAGCCAGCAAAGTTTGGTCGGCACAAGGGCCATTGGAAGGTACGTTTGGACCACTCTAGGAGTCAGAGAGGCCAACAAACAGACGTGCCCCATCCTCCCTGACTCCGAGGGTGGTCCAAACGTGCTTTATGGTGGCCCTTGCGCTGGCCAAACTTTGCTGGCTTAGTTTATGCCGGCCTAACTCCAGTTTAGGATTGCGCTCACCATCTCGTCCGTGGATTGCTGGATGCTGCCAGCTAGCGGGGCAGCATGCTATCACGTTTGCCTGTGTTTTGCTGTTTTGTCGAGCGTCGACCTGCTGGTTTTCGCGTAGCCAAAGCAAACCCGACTGTTTTCCGAGCATTGCTGCGAAGCATCGCCACAGCCCCGCTCCAACAGTCGAACAACTCAGGGGAAAGCGTCTCAAGGTTAAGTAAAGCAGCCCGCTGCAATCCTTGGGAACTTGATGATGTGGCCGATGTCGGAACGTTGTGGGAGCCAGAGATGAGTAGATCTCCCTCCCTGCCTGACCTGCCGTTGCTTATTTTTTTTATTTATTTGTGCTGCCGTGCTTGTGACTCGCACAAATAATTGCCTGGAGATGTCACACTGCACTTTGCTCTTGTTTTTCCAAGCTTACTCACTCTTCTTTTTTTTTATTGCCATGTTCCCATTTTTTACAGAGCAGCCTCCCTTAATTGCTCTTACTGTAGATCATCCAAAGCATATTATTTAAAGATCAGCGTTTGCATTGATTTACGGTGCTGCTCTTTGATTTGACATTTTTATGTTTGGAGGCTTATTTCTCTAATTATGGCCAAAGGAAGTTTCAGATAAGTATCATTTAATGTAGGGAGCCAGAACCCCAAGGACAACAGAGTTCCATTTTATGTGGCTCTTGCTGGAAATGGAGCAATCGGGATTCTCCACCTCCCCACCTTCCTTTTTTTTTGCAATTAATTCATTATTTTTCCCTCTCAGCCGGCTGTGCCGTGGGGGTGGGGTGGGGGTGGAGAACATAAGAGGTGGAGGGCAGGAGGGGTAGATAAAAGGTTTTTACTGTCTAGAACAACAAAATCTGGCTCTGCAGCTTTTATGGTCATGAGCTCTCCAATTAAAGCAGACACCGAGGAGTGAAAATAAATAAATAAATGCGGTAAACAGACCGTTTCGGAGAATTGCAGCGCCACAATTGCTGGTGTTTTGCTCCCGATCGGTACAACGCAATGCAGAGTCAATGCATGAGGATTGCAGTCTGCTGGGAAAGGGGTCCTCTTAAATCCCCCCCTTGAGACGAACCACAACGGCTTCTTAGGAGTTTTTGTCCTGGCCTTGTTCATTTTTAGCCAAGCTTGAGCAAGAGAGACGCAGGGATGTCTTCTGCTTCAGTGGTTCTCAAACCATTTTGCACCGGGACCCACTTTTTAGAACGACAATCTGTCCAGGACCCACCAGGAGTGATGTCATGGCCGGAAGCGCCATTCTTGTGATGCCAGAGCCTGCTGTTTCCTGAGAATGCAGCAATCAGTTGGGTGATTTCTCAGCCATTTTCCAATAGCAAAGTGAATCAGACAGGAAAAGCCTCTTTACAACCTTGACACAAGCAGAACAACCACACAGCCCTCCCCTTTTCCAGCATCTCAGATTTCTCATATTTTCAATATGTCTGCTCTAAGTGCTTTGCGACCCACATGAAATTGGCTCGGGACCCACCGGTGGGTCCTGACCCACCGTTTGGGAACCACTGTTCTACTGCATTGCAGAGTTCCCAGCAGAGAAGGCACATGTACCTTCCGCAAGGATGTAGTGGCCTCTTCTCTTGCTCCAGGACTTTGCTCTCTAGCAATATTCTTCCATGATGCCTTGAATGGGTCATCTCCCAGCCTGGTAACTAAATTACATTTATAGATGTATTTTACTTTTTTTTTTGTACTATCCATATAATTTCACTAATTTTGTGGTTTTCCAGACTTCTGATAATGCTGTTCTCACTTTGACAGTCTAGACCCGTGCTTCCCAACCTTTACATGGAGGTAGGGAACCCTGTAAGTCCTTGCAGGGGAGGGCGGTGACAGTAGGGACAGCCTCATGAGGATCACAATGCTACTGCAACAAAGAGCTCTGTTAAGGTACCTGGGGGCTAGCGCGGTCATCCAGAGGTGGCAGGGGGCAGCAGAGGGGGCAGGAGGTTTAGGCGAGAGGATTAAAGCCTCCGTTTGCCCGAAGATAAGATCCGAAGATCGCCAGTTCGAGAACACCGGAAGTCTCCATGAGCAGCAGACCTTGAGAAGTGCGACTGATAAGAGCTGAGCTGTCTCCAGCTGCCTGTGAGAGAGGAGTTGTGCTGGGCCAGCTGTTTCTTTGGTGGGAGCAGAGAAGCCGTTTATCAGCCAGCAGGAAGGCAAGCGTGCGGCCAGAAAGAAGGACTAGACCACGGAAGTTCCATCTGTATGTTGTTGTAGTTCTTGAAAGACAGAACTTCTTTGTAATTTGTAAAAAACCCCTTGCGGGTTTAGAGCAATAAAGCCTGCCTCTGTAAACCGCCTTGAATTAAAGCCAGAGGAGCAATCTAATGGCCAAAGAAAGGCGGTATAGAAATACTTGCATTATTTTATTATTGATCCCCTCTGCAGGCCACGCTGCTGCCCCAAATAGCTCTTTACGACGATCACACTCACTTCAAGGTTTGCGCAAGCCCAGACATGCGTCAGATTGCTGCAGCTAGCTGTTTAGGGCAGCGGGGTGGCCCGCAGAGGGGTTTGCGCCCCGCCCCCGCAGGGTGGCCGTGCTACCCCCCCATGGGACCTTGACAGAGCTCTTTGTAGAAACAGCAGCGGCAGCAGCGCAATCCCTGTGAGGCTGTTGCTGCTGTCACGGCTTCACCCACTCCCCTTAAAGGGGTATACAGTGGTTCCGGTTTCCCGGGGGGGGCGTGGGCCCCCAGGTTGGGAACCACTGGTCTATACTGACGTCTCCTAGCATTTTGGTCCCACTACTTGTGACTCGAGCCTCGTAAACTGACGGTCTGGTTACGAATTCTGCTTTGGTTTGCTTGTATGCTATGCCTGTGCTTGTATGCCGCCGAAAACTAATAACAGCAACTCAAATGATAGTTGCAAAAAAGTAATATATTTTTTAAAAAAAAAAAAAAGATTTGTTATTTCTTTATTTTTTGCAATTTGCTGCCTAACTGGCCTAACTGGGCTGCCCAGTGGCATTTGAACACATGACCAATTCCATAGCCTCCATTGTTTGCGACGAGCCAGGTTCTTGTATAACTTATTGACTGCACCGTGAACCACAGATGGGGCCCCTTTCTCTAGGAGAGCAGCTCCAGGTGGTTTCCATGAGAACGTAAGAAAAGCCTTGTTGGATCAGGCCAGTGGGAGGGGGGGTTCATCGGGGTCAGTATCCTGTTTCCAAAGAGGGCAGCTGGAAATTCATTTTCTCCCAAGGTGGGCATTCAGACCCTGCCCCCAGCTTGAGATTCTGAGCCTCGGATCACAGAGGCTCTGATTCTACTTAACCTACCATGGCTTTTCTCTGTAGCTAAGACCAGCGATGGGATCTACAAATGACTTGGGGGAACGGAGGGCGGGACGTAGATGGGACTACCATTTGATTGGCAGCCCGTCCGTGCACTTCCGCTTTCGTTCCGCTTACCCCGCGGCCATCCTTGGCCTTGGAGGGGGCGCCTGCTTACCCGGGGGGGAAGGGTGGGGCCCACCCTTCCCCCCCGGGTAAGCAGGCGCCCCCTCCAAGGCCAAGGATGGCCGCGGGGTGAACGGAACGAAAGCGGAAGTGCACGGACGGGCTGCCAATCAAACAGTAGTCCCGCCTAAGTCCCACCCTCCGTTCCCCCAAATCGTTTGTAGATCCCATTGCTGGCTAAGACCAGTAACTATCAAAGCCGACATAACCCCCCCCCACCCTATGGTAGCTGTGAAAAAAGCCACTGTTTTGCCAGGAGGACAGGTGGCTTACCTGCGGGTACTCGTGCAGCCACTTCGGGCCCAATCCTGAAGGAGTTGCCGCAGGTGGTACGCTGCTCGTACTGCCTGGGCAGCTGTCGTGCACGGCGCCGTAAAGCACCTCCGACGCCCGCCATCATCCCTTTCCGCCGGCGCTGCTGCGGTGCCATGGCGACACTGGCCGTGGGTGCCTGAGCGGGAGCATCCATCACTGGTGAACGGGAAGTCCGCTGCTCGCCAGCGATGCAGCCGATCTCAGCTTTACTTGGAGGCCCTCTCTTCTGCTCCGGCTAAATAGCCAGTGCAGACGCAAGTAGCCCCACCAGCAGGCCTGCACTGTTATTGCGGGGAAAGGGAACAACTGTCCCCTTTCTCTGCAGAGCCCCCCCCCCCCACAGGTGATCGGACAGTTCAGGATTGGGCCGCCCCATGCATAGCAGTTTTGGCAGCATCCCACATTTGCAGTTTTTCAAATTGGAGGCAGCTGTTGGGTGAACCGTCAGCCACACACGTTTCAGCCAAAGTATGCCAGGTGCCCTGTTGCTCTTCCCACCACGTCAGTGGTTTTCCAGAGGCTGGATTTGGTGCATGGCAGCAGATTCACGTGACCTGCTGGCCAGGAGATGGAAGCCAACACACGGATTTTCTGAGAGCGTTTCCTGCGACTGCCCTAGTCTTCTGGGTCGTATGAATAGGTCAGCCCCATGGGAGAAACTTTTCTAAGTCTTCTTCTTCTTCTTCTTCTTCTTCTTCTTCTTCTTCTTCTTCTTCTTCCCTTCAGCCCGAAAGCTGAAGAAACTGGGCAACCTGAAGCTGCAAGAGGAAGGGGAGGCAGGAGAAGCCTCCAGCCCCACTGAGGAGCAAGCCCCCAAAATGTCCATGACGCGCATCGAAAGCCTGGAGTGCCAGCCCATCTTCCTCAACGTCCTCGAAGCCATCGAGCCCGGCATGGTCTGCGCTGGCCATGACAACAACCAGCCCGACTCCTTCGCAGCCCTCTTGACCAGCTTGAATGAGCTTGGAGAGAGGCAGCTGGTCCACGTGGTGAAGTGGGCGAAAGCCTTGCCAGGTAAGAAAAGAGCTCCATCTTCCACTTCTTCCCAGTCGTGCTTGTGGAAAGTCAAGACGCCGTCTGTGTTTGCTGGGCTCAGAAATGGGTTTTGCTTCACAGAAGAGCTGAGCTCAAGTGGGTGCTCAAGTTCTTCTCTGGCTCAAATTGGCAATCCAAGTGAGAGAAGAATTCCCCTCCTACATCCAGTGGTGGTATCTAAAGCGGGAGGAACCGGAACGCTGGGCAGGACGTACAGTTGATTGGCAGCCAGTCCGTTCCGTTCCACCGCCTGCCCGCCCACCATGCGGGCTGCCCCCGGTTGGCGCGCCCCACTGCTGCTTACCCAGGCACCCGGTGCGCCCCCACCCGCCCCCCCTTCAGTGAGCAGGTGCCCCCTCCAAGGCCAGGGCAGCCCACGCGGCGGGCGGGCGGGCGGCGGAACCGAACGGACGGGCAGCCAATCACACGTAAGTCCCGCCCAGGGTACCGGTTCCTTCCGCTGTAGATACCACCACTGCCTACATCCCCTTCTAATCTTCCTCCCCAGAACCTCCTCTACTGTCCCCTTTCAGCAAAACTCACCTGTCCTGCCAATTCAGCAGCTTTGGTAGCTCTAAGAATTTCCCAACAGCCACTAGGGCTTCTCTCCTCTGAGATTCTAGTGCAGCATGCCGGGGAGGGCAAGGGGAGCATCCCCACTTTCCTCTTCCATCAACATAGGAGCCATTACTACTGCCTCTCCGGATTGGTATGTTATGCTGAAAGGGGGGGAAGGGGGGCTCAGGAAGGGAGGGGCATGTTCCCATTTGGCTTGGGGAAAAGCCACTTTTTCCCACTTTTTGGTTTTGTTTTGAAAAGTTCAGCCTATTTCCAAAACTTATCCAACATGTTGCTTTAAGACTAATGGTGTGAGTTGGGCTGGCACAGTTAGGCCAACAAAGTCTGGCCGGCACAGGGGCTACCATAAAGCACGTTTGAACCACTCTTAGAGTCAGAGAGGATGATGCATATCTGTGTGCTGGCCTCTCTGGCTCCAAGAGTGGTCCAAACATACTTTACGGTGTCCTTTCTGCCGGCCAAACTTTGCTAGCCTAACTGGGCCGGCCTAACTCCCAGTTAGGACTGCGCTCTAAAACTAATGTTTAATCCCATGGTCAAGCATTGCAGACAACAGCACAATATTTGTCTCCCAGAGCTTCATATTGCAGAGATATTTTCTTCTAAGGATATGCTTGGAAATGGAAAGTTGAATTCTCAGGAACATGTGGAGATCACAGTGCCTTAGTGATCAGACATACAGTGTGTGCAAGCCATGTTCCAATACATGGGTGACGGCTCCCTAAACCTGATTCCTGGTGGGGACTAAGCTCTCTCTCTCTCTCTCTCTCTCTCTCTCTCTCTCTCTCTCTCTCTCTCTCTCTCTCTCTCTCTCTCTCTCTCTCTCTCTCTCTCTCTCTCTGCGGTAACATAGTGGCCAAGATGCGGGGTTATGGATCGGGAACTCCCTGAGTCCTGATGGGGTTGTGAAACCAGGGGCGGAGGGAGGGTTTAGCCAGGGGCGCGGAATGCATGGGAGCTGGCAGCGGCAAGGCAGCATTGCGTGGAGGAGCCGGCATGCTTTTTGTCCGTCCCCCCCCCGCCCTGCCTGGCGCTCATTTCGCTCCAAAATGGAGCGATCCCGGGCACAGGGAGGCATGGCAGCTCTGACGCATGGGGTGGGGCGACGTGCCGGGGGCGCGGTTTCGTCGCCCTGCCGTGGGCGCGATCCCGGCTCCGTTCGGCACTGTGTGAAACATATTGTGGCCGGATCACACTCGTAAAACACTTCACAGCTTCTTGCCAAGGCTGTGCGTTGTCCTACGATGGGGCAGCATCTGCCTTGCTTGCTCTGGGCTGGCAGAAACTGCATGGCTGGACCTTGAGTGAAGCTCAGAACATGTGGCGGAGTGGGGGGGGAAAGAAGCACTCGGAGCAGGCTCAGGTGCTGGGGTCAGGCCAGCAATTGCTCCAAAACACCCCTAGAAACCTACAGCTGACTTGCACTTGTGATATTCCGCCGTTGATATAATTCTCAGCTCAGTGCTGATTAGTTTTGGGTGGGGGGTTTTGGGGGGAGGGGAGGGGGTTAAAAAATCCGCTACAGTAACCCACACTTTTTAAAATATAACCTGGTGCACAAGGATTGATTGATTGATTGATTGATTGATTGATTGATTGATTGATTGAT